>PVKM010047664.1:0-11374 GCA_004027735.1 Carollia perspicillata
CTGCTTGGTTTATCTGTGCGCGAATGTGTGTCTGCGGTCAGCCAACAGCTTTGCGCGCCCCACTGGGTCTGCTTGTTTCCTCCCCGTGCCAGGGTTTGCCAACCACCGCTTTTTCCTGCCACGACCCCTCTCCGCTGGCCTCCAACTCAGCCCCTCTTACCGGTATGGGTGAAAGGTCCGTTGTTGTTGGACTTCAGTACAGTTCAATTTTCTTTCTGTTCTGGTGTGTTTTTGTTTCTAAATCTTTGTTGTCCTTAAATTTGGTTGTGCAAGGAGGCACAGTGTCTCCACCTATGCCTCCATCTTCCCTTTTTACATTCTTAAATTACTGAGGACCTGAAGAGCTTTTTTGTTTGTGTGGGTTTTATCAATGCTTTACAATTACAGAAATTAAAACTGAGAAAAACTCTTAATACTTACTCATTCTAAAAACAGTAATCCCATTACATGTTAACAGAAACAACATTTTAATAAAAAATAACTACATTCTGCCCTGGCTGGTATGGTTCAGTGGACTGACCACCAGCCTGCAAACCAGAGTCGCCAGTTCGATTCCCAGTCAGGGCACATGCCTGGGTTGTGGGCCAGGTCCCCAGTAGGGTACTTGAGAAAGGCAACAACACACTGATGTTTCTTTCCCTCTCTTTCTCCCTGACTTCCCATCTGTCTAAAAATAAATAAATAAAATCTTTACAAAAAATAACTATGTTCTCCAAACAAACACAAAATATCAAAAATGTTTAGTTAGTTTAGTGAAAAGAATGGCATTGTTTTCCATCTTTCCAAAACTCTTTTAATGTCTAGTTTAATAGAAGGCTGCTAGAGTCTCACATCTGCTTTTAATCTATTGTCATATGTTGTTTTCTTGAAATATATTAAGAAAATCTGCTGTTGCACTGACATACAACTTAGAAGTTCATTAAAATTTTCTTCCTTTTCCACAAAATTGTGGATATTCTTCTTTGACACTACACCAAAATTCCACCAAAAATCTTTCTTAAAATTTAGGTGCAATGTGAAAACAGACCAATGAACTTTTTCACACTCTAGTGGTTACATTAAAGTCCATTTGTCTATCTTGCACTTTGAATAGAGCTTTTATCCATTTATGTCTTTGTAAAATCACTGATTGGTCGATTTGGAAAACATTAGTTCAGTGAGTTATGCAAACCATCGAAATGGTAACACATTTCATTAGCCAATATATTTAAAAAGTCAGAGCTATCAATATCACCACTGACCTTGTCAAAAAAGTCTGTATTAGAGAGCTGTCAAATTCAAGGTGGTGCATATGCTTTCCAAAATTCTAATTTTTGCTCAAATGCTCGATGTCAGTTGTTTTCCTTGGAGTGGCAGGCTTACTGCACTCATTTCTGAGAAACTATCACAGCTGAACACCTGAATCCAAATAGTAATACTCAGAAAATTTTAGAAAATACAATATACAACTTATCAGAGCAATGATATTATTATATGGGATATAGCCCTGAAATACTCCACTGTATACTTTTGAGGGAATGAGCATGAAAAAGGCAAGTAATGTCAGAGTGTTACTATAAAAACAGGTTTTACCTTGTAGATTCTTTGAAAGGGTCTTGGGGACCCTCATTAGTCCCTGGAAAACCACTGTTTTACATTTTACAAGGTAGAACACATCATCTCTGAATTATCTTTAATTAAATTGGTAAGCATCTTGGAAGACTTTAGTACTTGTGGGGTGAAGTAGGGCCAACTGTCTGAGGAGGCAGAAGAGGGCTTCAACTGCCCAACCCACTCTACCAGGAGCAGCTCCTTAGGTCTGCTTGAGCCTTCTCACCTGGTTTGGGGGTGAGCCGCTGCGGACTGTCCCCAGGGTCCTGCCAAGTCTTGGCATTAGTCAAGCAATTCTACAGCAACCAAAATTTGGGCAGTTTTTCTTTCTTTCTTTTTTTTTTTTTACTTTAATTTTAGGTAATCTATGACTTTCCTGCTATTGCACTGAGTTGATTCTATTATTTTATAGTAAAATAAAAAAAAGAGCACATTAATGCCACTTTTTTTTAACCAGTAAGAGCTATTACGGTATGAAAGTAGTGTGTCCATTATTGATTATACTCTTGAATTTTAAATTAATTCTAACTAACTGTTTCTAAAAGTGTGCTTGGAATTTATAAATAGGATGGATAGGAAATGTATTAATTAATAGCATTAAATAGATTTATCTTTATTATTAGTTTAAAATGTTAGTTAATTTCCAAAGAGATAGGTTAGCAATGTCACCTTTCATCCCTACAACTCATTTACAGAAAAAGACTAATTAGAACTAATAACCCTAAAATACTGTTATTAATTTAATAAACATCCCTAGAAACTACTTCTTTATTATAATTAACTCTAGGCATGGTAAAAAAGAAGTCCTGTCAAATACAGTAGAATGTGAAGTCCTATAGTATGAGGGGATTTGGTTTAGATAAAAAGTTAAGACCTTGAAGACATTACGTTAAGTAAAATGAGCGAGACATAGAAAAACAACTATTGTATCATTCCACTTACATGAAATACACAGGACAAATTCATGGAGGGAGACTGAAAGTAGATCAGAAGAATGGGGGCAGTTATTGCTTAATGGTTATAGAATTTTTTGCTTAGGGTAATGAAAAAGCCTTGGAAATATATAGTGGTGATGGTCATACAACAAAATGAATGCAACTAATGCCCCTAATCCACTTAGAATGGTTAAAATGGCAAATTTTATGTTATAAATGTGTGTGTGTGTGTGTCACCACGATCTTTTAAAAAATTGATAATGTAATATACTCAAAACCACTGAATTGTACCTTTTTAATGGGTAAACTGCTGTTTGGTATGTGAATTATATTGCAACAGAAATCTTTTTTTTTTAAGTTTTTATAAGTTCATAATTTGGTCTCCAAATACTCAAAAGACTTGTTACATGAAAAGGGCACAGACTTGCATAGTGTGACTCTGGGGACAAAACTAAGGCCTCCAAAACATCAATTATAGGGAGGAATATATTTCCACTCGAAACAAGGAAGAATCAACAGCCAAAGTTGTCCATAATCTTCAAATGCTCCCTCGCAGAGCAGAGAACCATCACTGGTGGATTTGTTTTAGCAAAGGCCCACCTGTCAGGAATGCACAGGGCCCCGAAAAGGCTCATAAATAACTTGAGCGTGGAATGCAGAAGTGTGTATCTATGTTTTTTCTCAAGATTCCATATGTTCTCAAAGGGGACCATGACCCCCAAAAGGGTTAAAAAGCCACTACTATTGAGGAAATTCCAGCATTTCAAGGAATATTCAATAAATCTGAAAACTTCCAAATCTGAGGCTGTAAACCTCTTGGGCCACACTCCCTGCTAAGGAGTGTAATAAAAGAGCACTCAACGACACAGGACACAAACGGCCTGTGGTCCAGAGCTGAGTAGCAGAGCCCTCATTAGACAAGCGAAATGTACTCCCCAAAATGCCCTTGGGCTAAAATTTAGGTGAAGTGAAAACAATGATTACTGGGGTAAGGTCTAGTCAGATTAAGATGCTCTTCTCTGCTCTCATAGAACCAAAAACTATTCCTTACTCTAGTGAGTAAGCCTCTCTCCACCTCCCTGAACTTTAAACATTGAAAACACCCCAGGACACAACCCTCAGCCTTGCTCTGCTTTTTTTACCTGATACCAAGGCTTTAAATACCCTCTATAAACTGAGAATACCCATATTTACAATATTCAGGTGAAAGTCTCTAAATCCTGGACTTGTATATCTTTTTATGTGGTTTTAGCGCTTAAATATTTAGGTCATTGATCTAAATATGGGCCATTTTGAGTTTATTTTGAATGTGTTATAAAAAAAGACATCTATTCTTGATTGTGTCTATCATAGCTCTTAAACATCACATGTCTCAAACCAAATTTAATAATCCTCCCTGATGCTTATCCAGGTAGCTCAGCTGGTTAGAGCATCATCTGGATGTGCCTAAGTTGTGGGTTTGATTCCTGGTCAGGGCACATACAAGAATCGACCATATGGAACAACAAATTGAAAATACATATATATATTCCTCCATCAAACCTGCTCCTCCCAAGCTCAGATTAAAAATCTTACAGTCATTCTTGACTTCTCTTTTTCTCTTATAATGTACATCTCAATCATTAACGAGTCCTGTAGGATTCACCTTCAAAACAAATGCAAAACTTACTGCCTCCTCTTTTACTGCAACTGCAGTAAAATGTTAAAATGTTAAATGTTAAATGCCTCCTCTTTTACTGAAACTGCAGTAAAAGAGGTCTTCCTGCTCACCTGTTTCCCTACAATCTATTTAGCCAGTGACCCTGTGTAAGGTATGTCTCTGTTCTAAATCCTTTGACTACTTCCTATCTCACTTAGAATAAATACCCAAAGCGCTTTCCATAGCCTACAATGTCCTATGCAATTTGCTCTCCCCCCCACCCCCCTGCCTACCCAACACACACTTTTCTGGTCTCGTCTTTTTCCCTCTCCCTAACCCTTCCTTAAACCAGCTCTAGCAGTCCCTGGACTTCTGGCTGTACCTCTAACAACATGCCCTTTGCATTTACTGTTCCACAGACTGCAACGCTCTTCCCCTAGACACCTTCATGGCTAGCCTGCTCACCTACTGCAGGCCTTTGCTCAAATTCACCTTCTTCCTTACTAAGGCCTCCTCTTACTGCCATATTTGAAACAGAAATTATGCCTCCCCTGCTACTTCTTATTCCCCTCTCCCACAACATGTGCCTTTTCATCATAGCACTGTATTTATCACCAGCTGACACACTGTACGTTTGTCTATTCCCCCTTCCCCGGACTGTTAACTCCACGAGAGCAGGGACTTTGTGAATTGTCCACCTGTACACTCCCAATGCTCAGAACAATGCCCAGTGCTCAGAACAATGCCCAGCACATAGTAGGCCTTCAACAAATATCTGTGGAATAAATAAATAACATATTACATAACAATCACCTGCTTATATTCTTTAGTGGACTATAAGCTTTCTGCAGGCAGTAACACTCATTCATTTGTGAATTTCCAGCATCTAACACACGTAGTACGTGTGTTGATCTGAAATTACTACATCAAAGAGAGGCCAAGAACCCTCAGCGTTTCAAACACAGTCCCTATGCTATCACTCTCTCTAAGAGAGTGTTAAGTTACCTCAAAGAAGGTTTCAATACTAATTTTCACTCCTTTATGCGTACTTCCCCCACCCCTACCGCCTCCCCGCCTCCCCGCCGGCTCCGTTATCCCCACAATAACCAAGCAGATAATGAGTAACAGCCTGAGCCAGAATTTGAACCAGGAGCAAGTCTCAAGGAGACAGCAGTTGTGACGTCACTTAAGATCAAACGAGGTGGCCGGACTCCAAAAAAGAAACACTGTCCCGGAGGTGGTGGCAAGGAAAGGAAAGAGCCCCGGTAGCCACAGTCATAGACTCCAAGTCCCTCTTTTGACAGCTAGGGAAACTAAAGCCCAGACAAGAAAGGGACTTGCCCGAAGTCACGGAGTACGCTAACCAGGACAAGAACCCACTCATCCCTCCTGCCCGCCACCCTAGCTGTCTCTTATTTCGGGTGATGCCCTCGGCGCCGAACCTCCGCCGGCGCACGTGCTGCGAGATCCCTGGGTGCCCACAAGTCCACTGCTCGCGGCCGGGTCCCCACCTGGGTCTGAGGCTGAGGTCGAAGACTGTGCCCCCCACCCACACACACCCCTCTCAGTCCCGGACCCGGGCACCGCGGAGGTGGGCCCAGGCTGCCAGCTGCACGCCCGCCGCTTACCGAGCCGGATCCCTCGGGAACCTGAAGAAGGCCAGGTCCGACTGCGTGCTCTTCCGCGTGCAGTTGGGGGCCGCGCAGAAATTCGGCATCGTCGCCCGCCCGCAGGCGGGCCCACCGCTCCCCTCCCCGCCTCCTCAGGGCAGCCCGCCCGCCCGTCGGGGCAGGGGAGGGGAGCCAGGCCGGCCGGCCGGCCGGCTCGGCAGGGCCGGCGCGCCGGGGGGAGGGGCGGGCGGGCGAGAAGCCGCGAGGGGCAGGAGGGGCGCCGCGGTCCGAGGCCGAGCTGGGGATGCGGCTCCACAGTGCTGTGAGCGGCCTGGAGGATTTACCGCCGCCGCCGCCGCTGGTGCACCTCCCGCCCGCCCGGGACGCTGCTGCCTCCTTCCCACAATGCACCCTGGCGCCCGGGGGTGCCCTCTCTTCCCTTAGTCTTCATCCCCCGCCCCTTCCTTTCCGCCGACTTCTCTGGCGGGCACGCGCAGGGAAACGCGCCTAGCCGGGTGTGGCGAGCTGGGGGCGGGGGCTGGCGCGGGCTGCCACACTGCGCCTGCGCAGCTCTACCCCAAGCGGGAGGGAATTGCAAATGCGGGCGTGTCTCCTGGACTCTAGAGCTGGTGAACCCAGGGCTGCTTCGGTAGGTTGGCGTTCGCGGGATTCTGCATATCTGGGGCGAGCTTGCACGTTACATCACTGGCATATGTCTCCTTTCTTGTTTAAGATACCACCACTTAGGCCTCTGTTGCAGAAATCGCCATAGACTTTTAAGCGCCACGGCGTCGGCACGACTTCAGTTACTGATTTGTACACTCCCGGCAGATCTGCGTCCACTGTGTTGGACGCAGAGGTGGGTTGTAGATTTCATTTTCCCCAGCTTTGCGGCTACGCTTTAGCCCCATTAGCTTCTCAGAACGGGCTTCCCCAGCTTTGACTGAAATCTGAGGACCGAAAACTCAGAAAAGCAATTACTCTTTCCTGGTGAGGCTTCCAGAGGGTCAACAATAGCGAGCGACCTGATTCCACCTGCAGTCCTATAGAGATTGGTCCCTCTATCTTCCCCGTAATTGTAGCCTGTTAACGTGCCTGTGTTAAGTGCCAAAATGAGTGACCGCTATCTAGAACAAAGGATTAGTATAAAATTTTGCGTGAAATTAAACAAATCTGCAAGTGAGACCCACCATCTTTTAAAAGAAGCGTATGGGAATGAAGTCATGTCCAGGGCCAGAGTTTTTGACTGGCACAAAAGATTTAAAGAAGGGCGGGAAGATGTTCGAGATGATGCCCGAAGTGGCCGTCCAGTTACCCACCGGACAGATGAAAATATCCAAAAGGTCAAGGACTTGGTTTGTTCAAACAGGCAGTTAACAGTGAGGATGATGGCCGAAGAGTTAAATTTAGATAAAGAAACTGTCAGACTCATTCTGAAAGAAAACTTGAACATGAGAAAAGTTTCTGCCAAAGTTATATCCGCTATTTTAAAGGATGACCCTAAACCTCGAAAACTGGACTTTTGTTCTGATCTTTCCAAAGAAACTAGGAAGAATAGGTTGTATGTGAAGAAAAAGGTAACAGGCTCTGAAACATGGAGGCATCTTCAGTGTGAAGCTAGCAGGGAAACGCCTCTGCCTGTCTCCCATCCCAGAATCCACTGTGCTGCCAGCCAGCTTCTGCAGGCCTCATCTTCAAGAAGCCTTCCCACCAGGGCAGCTCAGGATTGGTTCACACTTTGGTGAAAGGATTGTGAGGTAGCTGAAGCTGAGCTAAAAAGCTTGCCTCACTGCTAGGCACCTTCATTTGCTGCTGGTCTGTTTTCAGTCATCTGTACCATCCCTCCCTTCATGCCATGGCTCTCCTAGTTACTCTGCTGGACTGTTGGGCCATATCTTCCTTGCTGTTCTCCACAACTTTGAAGAACCTCTGGCTGCTGACTTCTGGTTCTTGCTTGTTCTCGATTTCTTTTGCTTAACAAGTTTGGATCTCTTCACTGCCCACACCTTAGATTGTTGTGGCTGTCCTGTTCCTATGTTCTCAACATTCTGCTTCAGGGGATCATACCAGTGAGAGGTGGGAGCAGGATCTCCTGGAGTCTATATCTCTGTGCCCAGGAGGCATACTCTTCTGGGAGGACCCCCAGAGAAGGCCTCCAGTTCCAGCCTGCTTCACAGTCAGGGCCAGAGGTATGGTACAGAGGCAGTGGCATGCTGACATAATGAGCAATGCTAAGGGTCAGTCCAGCCCAAATGGTTCAGTGGGAGCCCCTCAGAACTTGGGTTGACCTACCCATACCGAGCTCACAGACCTAAACCTCACGAAAGAGCTGGGTTTGTTTCATTCTAGTCCTGTGCTTTGGACCCCACCCCCACAACATGCACATGCTCATTTGGGTATCTTCTCTGTTGGAAGAGGAGGATCTGGTCCTTGAAAATATAAACCAGGTGACTCAGACCCCAGCTGTGCTGTATGGGGAGGGAGACCAGGTGACACTAGACCCTGCGTTAAGGAAGCCAGCTGCCTACGTGCTGACTCCTACACGGCAGCCTGATTTTAGAAACTATTGCCAACATTGTCAGGTGCTTTTTGGATACCTGCAGTTTTTAGAACACTGCTGGGCATTGACAGTGTGATGTTGTGAAACAAAATCTCCAAGGGCTGGGTGGACTTCATGGATGAGGTGGTTCAGGAGCTAGATTCATAAGGAAAGGTGCAGCAAGAAGCTAGGAAATTAGGGAAAGCTTCCCAGGCAGGTGGAACAGCATGAGGCTCTGAACCTGCAGCAGTAAGAAAATGATGGCACTTTTGGCTGGAGAGCCAACATCAAGATAATGATGTTGCAGAGGATGAACAATTTGGGATCCTTTGCTTCCTCTTCTCTGCCCCCAACTCTATGCCAGTTGTTCATAAATTGTGGCTAGGGTTTGGGTTTTTTTAGATTTTATTTATTTTTTAAAGATGAGAGGGGAGGGAGAAAGGGAAAGAAACATCCATGTGTGGTTGCCTCTTGCATGCCCCCTACTGAGCTCCTGGCCTGCAACCCAGGCATGTGCCCTGACTGGGAATTGTACTGGCGACCCTTTGGTTCACAGGCCAGCACTCAACCACTGAGCCACACCAGCCAGGGCTAATTATGGATAGGTTTATAATAACTCACTTATTTGGTTATCTAAACATCCCATCAACCCCTGCCCATCGCCCCCAAAAAAAGCAGTCTATGTAAGTTCAAAATCCTTTATGTCTTCCTGCCTCTCCGCCAGGATTTATGGAATGGAACTTTCCCCAGGTGGGTTCCAAGTAATACCACATAGACTGGAAACATCTCAGAATGACGGGTGGAGGAGCAGGGAGGGGGGTGGTTATTAACAGCATTTCACAGGATTTGCCAAGGTCTGTGCTTTACCCAAGGATTTTTATACATAACAGCTCCTATTATTTCCTTAGTAAGTTAGTAAACAATGTCGGTTGATAGCAGAGTCCAACACTTACTTATTCAACAGTTATTTTCAGTTCTGGTTTTTCACTGAATCCCCTCTAAAAAATTACAAGTTCCCCACTAATCCCTGTCAGTTTTGAGGCACCCTGAAACCTAGACCTGATTACACAAATAAAAGATATTGTACAAGAAAACTCAAACCTAGCAATAGCTTACAGACTTTTTACCTGCTTAGCAATTTCTAGACATTCCATTTCAGGACCATTACATCTTCCTCCATGGGATGAAACCCTGGTTCCCCACAGGCACTCCACATTGCACTCTGAAGCAAAAGTCTCTGGGGCTGTCTATTGCAACTGTGACTGACCTCATTTAAAAAATTATTATTGAATTTATTGGGGTAACATTGGTTAACGAACCTCATGTTAATCCTTGCTAAAGCCCAGTGGTAACTTGCAGAATTGTGTATTCCTGGGCCAGGGCCAGGATCCCTTCACAGTCGTTCCCTTCAACCTGTTATAACACAGAGGTCCTGAGAGAACTTATTTTTGGACTTATTCTCATCCCGTGACAGGGCTGGAGTGACCCTTCCACAGGTACTGGTCTAAGACCATGCCGGAGTACGGGGTACCAAGAGCAATGTTGGTCCATACAGGGCTTGGGCACAGCAACTGGAAATAGGTAATCAGGACTGAATTATGAAAGGGACTTAATTTATTATCTTAGATCAAGTTCTGAGTAGAAGTCAGGTCAAATGACTACTTGAATCCAATGCAAGGTTTCCCAGAAAATATTCAATGAGATGATAACTCAGATGTACCTCAGATTTTGGAGAAGTAAAATTACTGCCCAAACACTCATCCAGAGCAAACCACACATGGCTGCTCAGAATCCCAGGCTCATGCATGATCTCGGATGGGAGAGTTCATATTTAACAGCAGCTTATGTGCCTGCCACCAAAGCTCTTTTATTGCTGACATGATTTTTGCTCTGTCTTGTACCTTGCTGTCTAGGACTCCTGAACCTATAGTCTCACAGACCTACCCATCATCATGCCCCAGGCTCTTGTCCTTGGCTTTTCTCAAACATCTCTCAATTTATTCTCTACCAGTTTGCTCTTGCTCCTCTGTTTCCCTGGTTCTGGACAACACCTCCCTCCAGTAGCTGCTTTTGGTCACTTCGGTGTGATGATCTTGAATTGCCCTTTTGGTCATGCCTTTTCACTTAGCTCACAGCTAACTCTGCTCCTCTGATTTACGGGTTCCTCTTCCAGCTCCTATATCAGCCTATAGCCCTCAGTAAGGAAATTGTCTGTTGCAGCCCTGGCCCCAGGTTGCCTTCCTATCCTTAGGAAGTGGGGTGGGCAACATGGTTGGGTGGGTGGGGTTCTTGTTTTTGTTTTTGATACGGAGCATACAGAGAAAGAGGAAAAACTCCCCTTGTCACCCTTAGCCAACAGGGGTTCCATACCCCAGCAGCAACCAGTACTACCAGTTTCTTATGGAGGCAGTTTGGTTACCTCACGAAAGTTTCTCTGAGATACAACATCCAAATGCCATTCTCCCAGCCATTAAATTTTCCCCTGGCAAGAGAAGCTCCACCTAATGGTAGCAGATGAAGCCTGGTTCTCTGTAGGATGTCAGGAGGTGAGCTGGCAATCTGCAAGCCTTGACCAGAACTCTCAAGCTCAAAACAATCCATTAATGAATCTCTTTGGCTTTCAGGCTGATCTCCCCCTCCCCCATTCTGGTTCAGAACCCACGTGGGATGCTACCCACCGCAGCTGGAAGTCCTACAGGAACAGAAACCTTCCAGGGCAGATCATCCCATCACTGATTTTATTTAATTTTTCCTGCATCCATTACCCCACCCTACCTTACTCTACCTGTCCCACTGGTAATACTCAAATCAGAAAGAATAAAATGTCCACCGATCTTTGGTTTTGAAAAACACGTAGAAAGTTCTACAGTCTTAGAAATTTTGCCCCAGGCTTTGAATCCTCATCTGAAATGTGATTGTTTGGGGAGAAGGTGTGTGTACCTGGGACCTGCTTTCCAGAGCTCTCCTTTCAGATCCACTTAGCATTCACATGTGCCATTGGAAATGCCCCAAGAAATCTGGATGTTAAATGGTTTGAGGACATCTAGTAAAGAAGTGTGGC
>PVKM010047665.1:0-11387 GCA_004027735.1 Carollia perspicillata
TTTTTTTTTAACATGAGCTTTAAAGAAAGGAGGGAGGAGGATTTATTTGCCTTTCTGGGCCTTAGTTTTCCTCAGGTAGAACTCCAGCTCCCTGCCTTGCAGCTCGTAGCCACCTGCTCGGCCACACTGGCCTGGTCTTGAAGCGATGCATGCAAGAGGCTTGGCCTGCTGGAACTGCTCCTCCAGAAGACTGCTGACTTTGGCAGTCTTTCTCCTTTCATCATATTTCTTCTGAATTTACTTCAGTCTTTTTTGTTTGTTTAAAATCTCTTCCTCTTCAGGAGTCAACTTGGTCCTCTTCTTGTGGCCCAGGAGATGAGCACAGTGGGATTCGTACCGCCGTCGGTGGTGAGGTGCGCTGTCAGTGAGCACCACGCAGTTCTTTACAGGGGTCTTGGTGCAGACCAGCACATTGTGGGATGCTTTGTACACAACACCAGCAATGCTTGTTTTGTGCGTACGACACTCTGAGCCCCAGGAGAAGTAGCCCACATCCAGTCTGAAGGCTCAGTACTTCTTGCTGCCTCCTTGCACGTGAACTGTGTGCGTGCGTCAGGGGCCAATCTTAGTGTTGGCAGCAGGGCACCCCCGCTCATGTCCTCACTTCTTGTGGTGGGGCTTCCTCTCGCCGTGCTTGTGCCAGCGCGGCCTCTTGTCCCGAGAGATGTCCATGGCTTGGCGCTGGCTGGAAAGAGATGGAAGAATCGTTTTTACAAAGTAAGTTATTCCAAATTAATTTCTAAATTTAATTAAATTCCAGTTAAAATCCCAGGAGTTCTTTTGAACTTCAAGTAATTTAAAATTCATGTGGCAAAAACAAACAGGAATGGCCCAGAATGTTTTGAGAAAGAGCAATAGTGAAGGTAAATTGTGAATATGCTACGAAGCCAGAGTAGAGCGTCTCCTGCCTCATCACCCACTCACCCACCTCAGGTGTTCCAGGACGGACAACACAAACAGAGCAGTAGACCTAAACATGGTTCCTATATTTAAGAGTGTTAAAGATATTTCATTAACTAGATTGAGTAGGACCACGTTTCTAAAAATCTTCATAGATAAGCAAAAGTTTTCAGGCTCGATAAAATAAATGACTAAAGCAGTAATATAAATAGGATCCTAAGAGGAAAGGAATTCCAAGGCAACTCCACAGTTACTTAGTTGAGGATGTAAAAGAAGTAAAGTGGAAGTGAAGTAGCTCGCCTCGGAAGTTAACCGTAGCTGTGTAACAAACTGCAGCCCTGTCTGTTCTGTTCACATCTCTGCATTTGAGGCCTGGCTGCTCTTCTCCGCCATGTCCAGAGCCTCACATGGCTACAAGCTGGACCAGTCGGTCTGGCCAGTCTCTTTTCAGAAAGCCTCTGCCCTTGGCTAGCATGGACTCCCACACACGTCAGGAGCCCCAAGTTTCCCAGAGAGTGGGTTTCAGGAGCTCTGGGAAGATGCTTCAAGTTTCCCGTGACTTAGCCTTGGGAAACCCAAGTGACTGCCTCTACCTTCATGCAAATTATTACGGCCAGCTCAGATTCAGGAGGAGACTTAGATTCCACCTCTCAACCAGAAGACTTCAGGGAATCTCTAGTTACCTTTACTCTATCACACAAGGAAAAAAATGTTAAGACTTCTTGCCTCCTAGCACATTGTTTTGTTTTCTTATTGGTTTTAGAGAGAGAGGAAAGGAGGGAGAGAAACATCAGTGGAAGAGAGAAACATCGGCAGAAGGAGAAGCATCAACTCGTTGCCTCCCATAGGCTCCCAAACCAGGGATCGCACACGTCTGCGCCCAGTCTGGGGAGCAAACCCGTAACCTAGGCATGTGCCCTGACCAGGAATCAAACCTGCAACCTTTCAGTTACAGGATGACACTCCAGCCAACTGGGCCACGCTGGTCAGGGCTCTAGTGCCTTCTTAATTGCAACCTCTTCCCTCATCTATAACCAAGTCTTCACTCTTCTTCCTCAGAAATTTTTTTGGGGGAAAAATACCCAAGAAGGCATTACTCCAGGATCTAGTTCAAAATAGAAACATACAGTTATTAAGATTCTTATTCACTCAGTACAGAACAATATGATGTCATGAATATTTTTAATAATGTATTAGTTTTCCTTATTGTAAAAGTAATACATGTCATTGTGGAAAATATACCCAAAAAGAAGATGAAGAAGGAATAAGTTAAATGTCATCTCACATAACTGGGTCCCTGTTTCTGGCCCACTGAAGTCTCTTTCTGTTCTGAGTCTGTCCCTTGTCATTCTTCATCCCACCCAGATTGCCTCCACTTAGTTGGTGATAATGTGGAAAAGAACAGGACCAGCCTTCTAGGTGGACATTTACCCAATAATGGGTGAAAAGTATCAAGTATGTAGAACATATGCGTATAGCAAACTCATCAGAAACCAGAACATCAGTTTTTCCATGAGCTTTATAAGATTTACAGATTGGAAAACTGACTTACAGATTTTTTTTTAATGAAAATTACATCCCCAAAAGATTTACTTAGTTTAATTGATAGACAAGTAGGATGTTTTTAGTTCTCCATTCTGACCAGTGATGCTACAGTAAACATTCTTTTTTTAGACATACTTTTTTAAAATTTATTGATTTGAGAAAGAGAAAATTGACTTATTCCATTTATGCATTCATTGGTTGATTATTTTTATTTTTATTTTTTTTTAGAGAACAGGGACAGGAAAGAGGGAGAGAAACATCAATATGTGGTTGCCTGTTGCATGCCCTGTGCTGGGCACCTGGCCCACAGCCCAGTCATGTGCCCTGACTGGGAATCGAGCCAGCGGACTCTTTGGTTTGCAGGCCCTCGCTCAATCCACGGAGCCACACCAGCCAGGGCCATTGGTTGATTCTTATATATGCTCTGACCAGGGATCGAAACCTCAGCCTTGGCGTATGGGGGTGATGCTCCAACTAACCGAGCCACTTGGCCGGGGCCAAGTAAACATTCTTATAGATATGTCTTTGAGCAGATGTATGATGGTTTCCTCTAGTCTAGATACCCAGATGTGAAATCA
The DNA here is from genome assembly GCA_004027735.1 of Carollia perspicillata. NCBI lineage: Eukaryota > Metazoa > Chordata > Mammalia > Chiroptera > Phyllostomidae > Carollia > Carollia perspicillata. The sequence goes on from PVKM010047665.1 coordinate 3,024, forward strand.
TTTGGTCAAATAGTGATTTCATTTAAAAAAATGCACCAACTCGTCTTCCTAAAAGCTTATAAAAATTTATATTTCCATCAGCCAATATAAGAATAGGTATTTCCCCACATTTTCATTAACTCTGTGAATTAACAATCTTTTAAATTTTTGCCAAACTGTTGAGTTTTTGGTATTTTTTTGTTCCTGGTGAGACTGAACACCTTTTATATGTTTGCAGCTACTTGTATTTCCCCTGCAGGGCATTCATTACTGCTCATTCCTTGGGCAGCGTTCACTTGAGTTGTTTCTTTTCTTATTGGTTGTAGAAATACATTTTGGGTATTAGTAATTTGCCATATATATAAATTAGTAATTTGCCATATATAGTAATTTAAATATATATTACTTTAAATTTTTTGTACAGAAATTTAACTTTATGTGGTTGATTTTCTCAATCCTTTTCTAATACTTTTTTGCATTTTATGCCTGAGATGGCTTTCTTTTCTCAAGATTATAAACCTGTTTATATTTTCTTCTGATCATGTTTAACTTCAGTTTTTAAATTTATCCATCTGGAAGTTATCTCTAAATAACTAGTAGCACAAGAGTAATTTTCAACAGAAGGGAAGCCCACAAGGTGGTCCCCCTGGTCACCAGCTCTCTGCTTGGGAACAGTGTGCGTATCATGGTGCAGGGACCTGGAGTTTAGTCTGAGCCCAGCTGTCCACTGAGTGGAGGAGGTATGACCACAGTGGCGGGCTGTGGGGCAGGGTGTCAGGAAGGAGGAAGAAGTGCATAGAGGGGTTCCATGGTCCACATGTGCGTCTCTGCAAGTCCGTGGTTAAGGGCTTGCTTGCTGTATGCGGGGCCACACTATTCAAAGTTTACCAGATAGCCTGAAATCAGGTTGCAGATACCAAAATTAGGTGGGTGCGGATGGCCGCCCTGAGCAAGGAATGAGCACTGAATCCATGTCCAGAGAAGGGAGCGTAGACAGCATTAGCTAAGATTCTAAGTGCACACATTTATATGTACATGCGCTCTGTATTTTTTCTCACCATATCAAAGTAAGTTTGGTCCTTCCAGGATTCTCCCTACACACGCTGAACCTTAATGAAGAATGAGCTGTCTTCATCCTCTCTGATCTTTACGTTGTTACGTTACCCCCAAATAAAAAACTGGGTCTGTTTCCACAGCAGTGACTATAAAGATCAAGAAAAGCCCCCAGAGGTCCTGGGAGTGAGCATGTTTAGGTCACACTGTGCCCATGACAGCCACTTCCCACGGAGTGAACTGGCTGCATTTTCTAAGTAGTCTCCTGCCTTCTTCCCAGAAGCTTTGCTTTTTTCTTTTTAACTTTAAAAAACACTTTTGCATTCAGTGCACGCAGAGTCGACCCATTCATAGAGATCTGGTGGAGTAACCCAGCAAGCCTCAGAGGAACGGAGGAGGTGGTGGAAGCGAGGTCAGACCATTGCGGAGTCCAGCGGAGGCCTCCGCACAGCGCAGCACAGGATGCGATTCAGCGTGCGCCTGCAGCTCTCTCCCCCGCGCTTAATGTTTCACCAGATGTTGGCGTTTCCAGGCAACGAAGGCAAATGAAATGGACCTTCTAGAAGCAAACACTGTGGGTGGCTGGGTTTTGCTTTGCTCTGTCCCACAGTCTTAGTTAAGAGTGCTGCCTCTGCATTCACCCCTTAGAGCTTTGGTTCTCTCCAATCTCAGCCTTCCCAAGAGAATATTCTTAGGTATCCACTAAGAGTTGGGGCTTGTAGCTTCCCATGGACTCTCCAAGGTATTCGCTTGTGTTAAATGACTTCTTCACCAAGGAGGACAAGATTCTTTCTTACAAAATTTTCTTCTAAGTGTTCCTAGAGACTTAACCTAGTTTGGAGATGCCTCGAATGTTACCTTTTTTATTTCTAAGACTTCCTTCCCCCAGAACGTTCTCTCACTCAGAAATATCTCTGAAATATTTATATCCTAGAGAAAGTTAAAGTTCAATGAGTAATCACCATCTCCCTCGGGAAAATAATTGGCAGGTTTCTTTTCACTGTCCCTGTGCTTTTTCTTCCAAGGAAGTCTTGTGCATGAATTCCATCATTTCCTCACTCTTTTTAACAGCTGCAGTTCAGTCCCTTGACACGATCAGGGTCTGTCCATGTCTGTCTCTCCTTTTCTGCTTTCCCTCCTCCCTTCTTCTCCCTCTCTTTCCTTTCTTCCTTCGTCCCTCATTCTTTCCTTCTCCCCTTCTATTTCTTTCTTTCAACATGCAAGTGTGCACCTCAGTGAAATTTCAGAAAGGGAATAGACCCCTGCAATCAGTGCCCACGTCTAGAAACACAGTAGTGTCAGCTCCCAGAATCCTCCTGCTCCCTGCTTGGTGTGAACCTCCAGTCCAGGGTAACGATGAGCCTACTCAGTTTTATTCAGGAAAATAATTGAAGACATGTCCTATAGAATGGTTTGTTGGCTGTATTTCAGTTTCCTCTAAGTTATTCTTTTGATGAACCCCTAAGATTCAGCTGAACAATAAGTAGGAAAAGGAGGGTATCGCATTAACACCCTGGGGGGGTTTGTGTTTCTCTCCTTCATTTTTGTCCTAAGTCAGAGGCTGCAGCTATGAGCATAACTGTTGCCCACCAGCTCAGTGAGATGACTCCCCACATGGGCATGTGAGCACCATCCTGCCATGGTTTCCTTTACTTCTCTGGTCATCGTGGTGTTGTTACTGGACAGGGGCCGGGCCGGGAGTGGGTCTGCCAAGGCCAGCTGTAGTGTGTGGGTTCTTGACTTCATGTAGGAAAGATTTCACAGCACGAGTCCACGTGACTGTGAGGAAACAGTTATTAAAGCTGGGAACAATGAAACAAGGAAGGACTTACCATAGAAGAAGCAACAGGGGAACCCAGGCAGGGCTGGCTGAGCTCCCTGGAAAGCCAGAGGAAAGGGGGCCTTGGGGACAGGTTCAGGGGATCAGCCTCAGACAAGCCACTGCTGCCCACTGCCTTAGAGTTTAGGAGATACGTGCCTGTGAGCAAAGAAGTTTGGGGGTTTGTGCAGGGGGTGGGGAGCAGGTGTTGGAGAAGAAGGGAAAGGAAATGGCATGGTGCTTGCTGCTCCCCAGGAGAGCACACACACTAACTCCTTCGTCTTGAGGCTTTTATCCCCTTGCCTGCAGGAGTCATAGGGGAGGGTTTCAGTAGAACATTCATCATTTCTCCAGGTGTGTCCTTTTAGGGTCCTGGTCTCCACTGATGGGTCAGCGACTGGGCAGGGAGTCTTCAGTCATGGCAGCTGGCCCTGGTGTCACCCACCTGTTTTTGCTGCTTTTCTGGGCCTGGAGCTGAAACACAACTGAGGCCTAGATGTTGTCTCCAGGGAGGAGAGGCCTGGGGAGGGGAGGTTACCCTGGGACCTTCCGTCCTGATGATGTCTGCACCTGGCTGTGAATTGTTCAGCTCTCATCTCAGTTTCCCCAGTCCACTGGCCAAGGAATTTCCAGGTCATCTTACAGTCCTGTCTCAGTAGGACTGGATCATAGCCCGCCTCACTGGGACCCACACGCCCCACCTGGATGCTTTTCCAGTCCAGGGAAACCAGCCTCCCAGTGTGGGGGTGGACAGCACTGGGCTGCTGCTCACACCCCTGAACTGCCACATGGCCCTGTCTACAGGACCTCCTGGGAAAATTGCTGGCCCCGATGAAGCCCAGGCTTCTTTAATACTTGCAGCCCCTTCCCTTGCTTAGCAAGGCTATCTACTGCCATTCTTGGCTCCCCGTATCTTTCCTGGATCTGCTGCTGAGAGTCCAGAGCACCACTCAGGCTCTGGCTGGAGAGGTGCACAGGAGAGCAGTAATCGAATGACGAGCGGAAGATCTGATAAAGCAGGAAGCAACTCATCTCCTTTCTGACTCGTGCGAAAAACATGAGCAGTGTAAAACTGTGCTGCCCCCCAGCTCCTCATTTGCTCCAGTGCACCTCCCAGCTCCTGGATGGAGCCTAGGGAGCAGTAACGAACCACCTTTACCATAATGGTAGCAGCAGAAGCAACCACTGAGGCCTGTACAGTGCTCTGCAAGTTGGTCTTCATCATCTTATGTGAGGTGTCATAAATACACACACATTTCAGTTGTTCAGCCAGCTGTGTTGCATTGGGAATTACTGGTACTCCCGTGTTCAAATAGGATTATGGACATTTTTCAAATGGCACCCAGGGAACTAGAATTGGGATTGTTCCACTCAGAAGTAAGAAGGGTAAAATTTTTATTTGATAGCAATATGTTCTTGGAATGACTATAATATTAGAAATTATAGCTGTCTTCCATCTCTGCCAGTGTCCGAACAGTTCAAAGTAACCTGAATGCAGGTTACATGAAAGGGTATTTCCTGCCCCAGATGATAGATTTGATGACTGGGGTAGCTCAGGAGCGTCTCCTTGTTCTCACGTAGCTTTGCTTGGTTACGCTTCAGATTCGAGTCTGCGTTGCAGCGTGTCTGTCCCAGTGTGTTGGGCTGTCTGCGCTCTTCCGAGCTCTCCTCCGCTTGTAGGTCATTTTGATGGATCTTTTCAGCCCTGGCTTTCATCTCACCAGATTTCCTATCTGAGAGAATCATTTCAGCCTATTACTCATTTATACTTACAGGTCAGAAACTGTTCTTAAGTGGCAGTTAACTAAAATACTGGACTCTCCTTGGGGTCCTTTTGGCCTCTCAAAATGCTTCTGAAAATTGTGCAGATAAAAAAAATGATGTATCCTACATAGAACAAGAGATACATGTATAAAGTTTTCAATTTTACAAAAAGAAGGATTTATCAAGCACTATAAGCTTCAGGTGCAAATCTGTGAAGGAGTGAAGGCCAGGAGGGAGGCAAGGGGGAGGAGGGAGAGAGAGAGAAGAAGGAAGGAAACTTTCCACAGGACACGCGCTTTTCATGTTTGACAGGGCTGGACCTTGATCCTAATCTCGTGCTGCCACTATTTCTGTTTGCTTCAGCTTTCTCACCCACAAACTAGGTACAACACCACTTCTGTGCGCGGTTGCCCTGAGAATTAAATGAGAAAATGCAGTGTCAAAGGCACAGCACTGATGTTCAACAGATGTCACTTCCTGTACCACCAGCTCCATTTAAGGGACAGTTACTTAAGGGACCTTGATCTTGACCCTGGAGCATTTGGCTTTCTGTCTAAAGTGTAGCCTTTCTCTTGGGCATGGCATTGCCTGTGCCCGAGTTGCCTTTCAGAAGAATGCTGTCTGGTTGGGGCCTGGCCTGTCTGTGCAGGTGCCCAGTGGTCACCATGAATGGTAACCAGAAATAAAGTCTGGCTCTCCTTCCCAAAATCCCAGGCTCCGTAGGTCTGGATGGGTTTGGAAATGGGTTTGGTCTCTTAAGAGCAGCGGCGCCAATTCCCTCAGGCAGCCTGGCCTGCCCTCCGCACCCCCTACCCAGGCTCTGCTCTCCGCAGCATCTGGTGCCCCTGCTCGGGACTGCAAGGGAACGGGGCATGTTGTAGCCCCCCCTGCTACTTCCTCTGCTTTTTTAAACACACAAACCTCTTCAGAAACTAGAAAATCAAAGTGTTCCCCATTTCTAAAGCAGCCTCCAGGCCTCCTCAAATAGCTGTTGTACCAAGAGAGACTTTTGAAGCCCAAATTCCAGATGATCAGCTTACCAGGAAGCCCAGCTCCTATACATTCACTCTGAAACTGAGCCAGGCCCCTTCCAACAAGGTCATTCTCAGCTTTTTATGTAACACAGATGCTTAGCAACTCTTAAAACTTGGTTGTGCTTGAGTCATGGAAACTGTATGAAGGGACGTTGTTACAGTTGTGTGTCTCTTCCTGCCAGGTAGCCTCCCCTGGGCAAGTGTGTTTGCACCAGGTTGGCACAGGGCACGTTACTGCAAGCAGGTGCTTTGGGCAGGTTCTGGGGTCCACAGGATCATCCTGAACCCAGGTGGGAGCGAGAAGAGGTTCGATAGAAAAGACCCTGAGGCCCATGGGGCCTTCTCGGAGTGTTCATTTTTCAGGTGAACGGTTTGTAGGACGTGCAGCACCACCCCCTCTGGCCTCAGTTTCTTCACTGTAAACTGAAGCTTTTGACTTACTTCATCTTTCCCGGCCATAATAGCTCAAACTGATGCTGAGGGTGCCCAGATAAAAAGCTCATGTAAGATTAGAGGCCATTTGCTTCTAAGCCCCTCAGGAAACCTCACAGGAAACACACTGTATCACATTTCTTATTTCACATTTCCGTCTGCAGTTTACACACACGCTCAGGGAATTCTGTGCCTCCCCCGCACTCCCTTGCAGCTGAACCTCATGCCCTGCTCCTCTTCACACTTCCGCCCGTGGCTTCTGGTACAGACGCCTCCCCCACTTTTCAGGGCAGTGAGGGTTACACCAAGGAGTGTTGCATGTGGCTTGGGCACAAGGAGGGAGGAGCAGTCAGTGTCCACTCCTCCAGAAAGGACAGGTTGTTCACCTCTCTGCATCTTGGCTGGCTTTGCCAGCTTCCTGCTTCCCAGGATGGGGTGTCCGGAGGAGGAGGAAGACCTCACTGCCTCCCAGCGCCCAGTGGCTGTGGAGAGAGTACAGAAGGAGCCCCATACTTCCCCATGTCCTCTGACCAGACCAGAGGGGCTCCGACTCAGCCTTAGGTGGGTGCCACTTCTGCAGGCCCTGCCTGGTCCTGCCCAGACTGTGTCAGTGCATTTACACAGCCACAGTGGCACCCTGCCTGAGCATTAAAGAGTTCGTGGGCTCTGGAACGGCCATTTCACTTGGGACGAGCTCTGTGAATCAGGGAAGAAACTCCTGCTGGGATAAGCCTAGTCAGGGAAGAAGCAGCAGGAGGGGCAGGTGTGTGGGTGTGAGAGCGGGAGGTGCACTAGAGCCACTAGGAGCCCAGGGCACTGTCAGGAGCCGCCGTCTCCAGGGGTTGCCATGTAAAGTTGGATGTGGGTTTCTTCCTCATGATTTACCAAGTAGCTTCCAGCGTCCCTGCCTGTCCCAAAGGGGCAGCTCCTTTCCCCCAGTGACCCCCATGACCCCAGTGTTAGGGGTGCCAGCAGGGTTTTCTACTGCTGAGAAGCCTTCACGCTGTGGACAGAAGAGGGGGGTCGAGGGGCAAGCCATGAGAACGGCCCCGAAGGTCTTCATGGTCTTTTTGTTGTCTTGGTCCACCTGTTGTTGATCAGAGTTATACCTGATGATGATGACGAGTTGTCCTTGGTCAAATAAGGCTGGGAAATGCTAGACAGAGCTTATCGGGTGGGTTAATTTGAGAATAAGGTTCTCAGGGCCTTTAATATACCAGACAGAAATTCCTTAGTGTTTTGAGGTCTAAAGCCTTTTTTTCAAGATTTGGGCAATACCAGCCTGTTCCCGGTTCCAAAATTAAATGTACTCCCTGCAGACTTGAGTAGTTTCCTGTCTTGTGTTACAGCAAGCCCAAAGATGGATACCCATTTTCCCACAGTCTCATTCCTATTCTGTTACTGTGCACAATGGATAATTAACCCTGCTTTCCCCCCACAGAACATTGATATTACCAATTTCAGCAGCAGCTGGAGTGACGGCTTGGCCTTCTGTGCTCTCCTCCATACCTACCTGCCTGCTCACATCCCGTACCAGGAGCTGAACAGCCAGGAGAAAGTGAGTCCCTGCCCGTCACCCTGGGTGTTCTCCAGAACTCGTCCCGGTGGGGTGGGAGTTAGAGAAGAGGAGTCGAAATGAGGATGTTGGTACCAGGTACAGATGACTGCTGAGTGTGCGGCTGCACTGCAGAGCCCACCCTCAGTAAATGCTTCTCAGGGTCCCTTCTCAACAGAGACCTCTGTTACCTGGGAGAATATAGCGAAGACCCGCTTCCATGGCCGCTGAGAAGTTCCTGTTGCTCGTTTTCCAGAGAGAGTCCTAACAGAATCTGACCTTCATGGTGTGGAGACCCTGGGCCCCCTTTTCCAGAGTCTTCAAAGAACCAACAAACACCACAAAAGAGTCCCTGCTCAAATCCGCGTGGGAAGCAGTACTTTTTGCTTTTAGAGCTTGGCTGCACTCGTTCGTGCAGTCGGGGCTTCAGGTCCTTCATTAAAGACCCCGATGGCCCCATCTGCCCCGGCATAGATCTCATCCACCAGGCCTTCTTTTCCAAAGTACCTGCAACAGGAGTTGGCAGACCTGTCCTGTTAAGGGCGAAATGGTAGACTCCGTGGGTCTGTAGGGCTCTGCCATGGCTCAGGTCGACCATTGGAGCACCCAAGTGGTCATGGGCCATGTGGCTAGGCTGTGTTGCAATACCTTTATTTATAATAACAGCTGCAGGCCAGATGCAGCCCGCAGGCTCCGGTTGTCAAATCACCAACCTGGAATGCCCTACA
>PVKM010047666.1:0-11397 GCA_004027735.1 Carollia perspicillata
TTTTTCCCCCCAACAAGTGTTACAGGGCATCAACTACATGCCAGGTATGCTGCTAAGTGCTGGCTACAGGAGACAAATTGTTCCTGCTTTCACAGAGCTTCAGGCCCCTGGGGAATCAAAAATCAAACATGTAAATGAAAACCAAACATGTGACAATAGCTATGAGAGAAAACTGCATAGTTCTGTGAAAATGCATACCGGGGGAGTTGCCAAGACAGGGCCAAGACGTGCAGGCACTGACCAGCAGGAGGGTATGTGAGTGTCAGAGAGAAGCCAGGCAGAGGGAACAGCATGTGCAAAGGCCTCTTGGCAGGAGGAAAGAACTGAAGAAGGCCACTGTGGTGGCGTATGAGGCCAGGCAGAGACTCCGACCTGCAGGGCTTCAGAAGCCCTAACAAGAATGCCTAGGAAAAAGGGGAAGCCATTGTGCTCCAAGCTGAGGGTGCTGGATTGAAAGGTGGCCTCTGATTCCTCCCAAGGAAAAACTTGGTCCAGAGTTCTGATTCCTCCTCTCACTAGCTACATTTAAGCGGACACCCAATTCCTGTCTTTCCACCTTAGAAATTGTTCTCCAGTGGACCTTCTTCTCCCTAAGCCCACTACCACGGCCTCAGTGGGAGTCCCAGCCTTCCCTCCCCCTGGACTGTTGCAGTTCGGGCTTCTCCACCTGAGAATCTTCCCTCAGCAACCCACCCTACGTGATGGCTTCCTTCCTTCCTGAAATGTACGCCTGGCCTCTTCCTGGCTTGTGCCCCTCTAGTGGCTCCCTGGAGCCTAGAGGAGCAATCCCAGCCCCCTGGAGCAGCCCTTAAGGCTCTGTTCTTCCTGAGCTAACCTACCTGCTAGTCCCCCTTGTCTCCTTACGCCCCAGCGTCCCCCTACTTCCCTGCAGACCAGATGCTATAGACCAAAGGAACTCCTTGGCCTATCACAAACACACACACACCCCATCACTTTGCTGTTTCCTCTTCCTGGAATGCCATTCTTTCTGCACTGGAAACTCCATTGTCTTTGTCAACATAGCCACACTCTGCCAGACACCATCAAATCCCCCAGGTAGGAAAATTCTGCTGCTACAGCTCCTTCTCCCTGGCTAGGGAGAGCAAACCTCTCTTGAGGGCAAACACTCCTATAGTATCTGGCCCATGATGAGTGCTTAAGAAACGATGGGAGCCAAGTCCACATATGATGCGATTCCACTCATACGCAATGTTCAGAACGGGCAAATCCATAGGAGACAGAAAATAGATTAGTGATTGCCAGGGTCTGGGGGAGAAGGGAACTGGGAGATACGAGGTTTCGTTTGGGCTAATGGGAATGTTCTGGAATTAGATAGCAGTGATGGTTGTACAACACTGTGAATATACTAAAGAATACTAAATTGCACACTTAAAAATGGCGGGTTTTATGTTACATGAATTTTATCTCAACAAAAATTTTTATAAAAGAAACGATGAAAAGAAGAGTGAATTACAAAACACTTTTTTTTTATTTTCTAATTTTCTTTTATCCCATATCTTTCCTCCATTCCCCACCTACTTTCCATTGGCAGCATCTTAATTTAAATGATAGAATTTATCCAATCACAGACCACATCTGCATTATAATAAAATACCAATTAGTAGCCCCAGATCATTGGGGTTTGACTCTTTGGTGGTCTGTCTTTCTCCCACTCGTGGAGAAACTGTAAAAGGGGAGAAGCTATCTCGTCCTGGTGTGTCATCTTCAATACACCCATCATCTGCCTTGCTAAAGACCAAACTTGGACTGATATCAATAATAAAAGTCATCATTAGGATTGTTTGAAGTTGGACTGTGATGAAAATAATTTTTCAAAGCCCTTCATCCCATGGGCTCATTGGTTCATCATGTAAACCTCCTGGGAGAGGCATCCTTTTGGGGGAGAGAGAAATAGGTCCCCTTCCTGGCTAGGGAGCGGCCTAGGGGACTGAGCTGAGTTCTGACCCGTGGGTTATTTCTGTCCCACTTTTCTTTAAGTGTGTGGACTGTATTTGCTACTCCTGTACTTGTCACTCAGATTCTACTTGTCACTCTAGAGCCAACATCCCTGGGAACACCAGAAAACACTAGAAGGTACAGGCATGGAAGACATCACTGTGGCCATTTCAGCAGAAAACGACAAGAGACGAGCCCTAATTAACGAAGTTTCTTATGTTGACTCCACTTCTTACGACAGACTCAAATTCTCATCTGCAGCCCCAAGAGGCCTATGAGACACACCATTACGTGGAAATTACAGCAACCCCCTGCATCCCACCATCTGACAAACGTCCTTGTGATCAGAGAATTCTCAGCTGAGAAACTTAAGATGTGATTTTCAAAAATGGATTTGGGAATCAGTTAATCTATAAAAAGTTTTGTAAATGGTCCCTGTGGATTAATAAGGGAATCCTGCCCTGGCTGGTGTGGCTCAGTGGGTTGGGCATCATCCCTCGCACTGAAAGGCTGCAGGTTCGATTCTGGGCCCCAGTAGCGGGGGCGGTGGAGGTAGTGTGTGCAGGAGGCAACCAATCAGTGTTTCTCTTTTTCTCCCTCCCTGCCCCTGCCTCTAAAAACAAATAAATAAAATCTTTTTAAAAGGTAAGGAAATCCTCACTTATATTACAAAAGAGAATTTCAATTATATTGCAGACATATTACGTGACTCATGTGTTACAGGTTAGCATTTTCTTAGCACGTACTATATTGCAAGTACTACTCTAAATGCTTTAGGTAGACTACTGCATTTAGTTCTCATAACAACCCTATAAGGTAGATATTACTATTGCCCTCGTTTTATAGATGAGGAAATCGAGGCACAGAGAGGTGAGGTAATTTGCCCAAGGCCGTACAACTAGCAAATGGCTAGCAAATGGCTAGCAAATGGCTAACGAATGGAATTTGAAACCAGGCAGCCTGGCTCCGGAGTCCATCAGCCCACAGCGCTGCGGTTGACGGGACAGGCAATCAACGCGGACACGCGGTTTGGGTTGAAACAGCCCTGGTGGAGGACACAGCACAGGGAAGTAAATCTGCATTTGACAGATCTCACAGGAAGTTAATTTGTAAAATGTGTTCCGCTGTGCAGTTTGCATTTTTCTCCCCGAGGGGAAACAGTCTGTGTGGACCATTTTCATATGTTTGTGAGCTGACCTGGTGGGCCAGGTTACAGGTTGGGAGCTGGTGGGGGATGGAGTGAAGGTCAGTGGGCTGGGCACAGTGAAGGAGGTGGCTGAGCCTCCTTACTCAGCTCCGCCCCCGCCCCGCCCCCGTCCCACGAAGCACTCTCCAAGACTATATTCTTCATCTGCCTCCTGTCCTTTCCTCCCGCACACTACATTCCTCCCACATCACAGAAAGACTGCAGATCAGCTCCCTTGTCCTCTAGAGAGAAGTGTCCTGTTTCTAAGGCAAAGAGCCAGACAGTGATGGTTAATTAAAATTTCAAGTAGGCAGTGGCTTCCTTGGTTCCCTGATGCGAGGGTCAGCACTAATTATTTTAAAGGAGCATTGTAGAGAGTCTGCAAGTCAGTTGGACGCTTGCCTGACTTGGGCCCAGAAAAGGGCCTGGTACCCACCTTCTCCCTGCCCCAGCACTACTCCCACATCCTCACTTCCTGGGGAAGGGCGCTGAAACTCCTGCCTTTTACATGCTGCGGGTGTTGTTGGCCAGGCAATGAGGAGTGGAGTGGGGGCCAGGGGACAGCTCCCTGACCCCTAGGCAGCTCCCACCCTGAGATCCCGAGCTCTGTGAGAAAATCCCTTTAGGACAGCTATGGGGCTTTTGTGTCCTGTGGCTTCCCCCTTTCCCGGGAGATACTCAGACTCCCATCTCTAAAGCCATGGGCATCTCCCACATGGACACACCCTTCCCTGCAGAAGGCGGCCCACGGCAGGCACACAATGTCGACAGAAAGGACTCGCTTTCGATTGCTTCATTGACTGAGTGTGGCAGTGTCAGGAGTGGGCATGTGTGCAGGAGGCCCCTGCCCCAGCACTATCCTTGTCCCTCTGGCCTCCAAAGAGTCTGCCACGTGCAGAGCAGGTTAAAGACACAGAGAAGGTGAAATTCTGTGTGTGTGTTGAGGAAAAGGGGCTGGGGATACCCATCCATCCGTCCAATGCAGGCTCCTCTGCGCCCCCTCCCTGCTCTCTGTCCTTCAGGTCAGGGATATGGACTGACGAGGGCCAATTGGATCTCTACTAAGGGGAAAGAGATAGCAGAGTCCACCAGAAACTTCCTTCTCATTCTCCAGGGTGTCAGGGATCTGCCCAGCGGAGAACTCCTCGATCGTGCTGACCAGGAGTCCATGTTGTCCTTTCGCAAAGACAAAATAGCTAGCTGCCTGTGCAGCATGCAGTAAGACTCAGGAAAGGTGCCACCCTCAATATTTTTATTTTCTGTGCCTGATACCCCATCATCAGCAGTTCTCACTGTTGGGTTTCAGTGGTTTAAATGCTTATGGAAAGAGGAGAGTGTTACCCTTGAAGACCCCTCTCCTAGCATTGAATTTCCCCGAGGAGAGAAAGGCCCTGGGGTGGCACACATCTCCCCCTCCCCCAGGCCTGGAGCAGGGTAGGGGTGGAGGTCCCTCAGTCGGGGCAGGTGTATGGAAGACTAGTGTTCTTGACTTCCCTATTTTGCTGTGAGCGGTGCAGCAGTGCATGAAAGAGCGAAAGGCAGGGAGAAGTGGTAGGCTTGTTGTGAGTGGCTGCTGTGAAGTTTAATTCAATTCAGTCTGGCTGGCTTATTGAATCAATGTTGGGAAAACACAGTGCTCTCCTGGGAAGAGAGGTGTTTGGTATAAATAGAAGGTATTATCACTGCGAGGCAACTGGGAGACATCGTGTTGCTCAGTGGAGCTGATGGCAGTCAAGAGCCCTAGCCGTGGGCTGCTGGGCTGAGAGAAACCTGCTTTCCTCTGCTTGTCCCCAGAGAAGGGGCCCTTCCTCCCTTTGGGGCTCACCATCAGGGTAACCTGAACAAACCCAGCACCCTCCAAGGGGCCTCAGCCCCTTCTCTGCTGGGCACATCATGCCACCTGCATTCTCAGGGGGCACTTGGTAGGGCCCTAACCCTGCCCATGACCTTGCAGGAATCAGGTTACCGCTCTCCACTCAGACTCTGAAATGGGCTGTGCCTTCCCTGATACCACCCCATCCTTTTATAAAGTAGCTTTGTTGAGATACAATCTGCACACCATAAAACTCACCGATTTCAGTTTGTGGTTCAGTGTTCTTCAGTGTATTTACAGATACATACAACCATCACCACAATTTTAAAACATTTTATCACCCCCAAAAGAAACACTGTACCTTTTAGCTTTTACCCACCCCCAGCCCCCATCTTCCTACCAACACAACCCCTCACTAAGCAACAGTGCTATGTCTTATCTCTACAGATTTACCTAATCCGGGCATTGCATACAACTGGAATTGTACAAAGTGTGGTCTGTGTGTTGGCTTTCTTCACTTGGTGTAATTTTTTAAAGGTTCATCTATGCTGTAGCATGTGTTAGTGCCTCATCCCTGTTTATAGCCAGATAATATTCCACGGCAGGGCACACTACATTTTGTTTATTGATTCACCACTTGGTGGACATTTAGGTTGCTGCTATCTTTTGGCTCTTATGAATGATTTCTGTGTGTGTACATATGTTTGCATTTTTCTTGGAGATATGTCTGGGTGTGGAATTACCGAGTCATGCGGTAACTTCGGGTTTAATTGCTTGGGGAACCCCACCTTGTTCTTCACAGCTGTTGTCAAACCACTGTGGTTTAAGGAGGGCCTGCTGGGCAACCATTCCAGAATACTTCCTGAGCCTTTTCTGGATTCCAAGCCCCGTTCTGGAAGCGGGGGAAACAGCACTGAGCGGAGGTCAGGCAGCCGGGGGGCTTGGCTTCGTGAGGCCTTTGGCTTTTACTTTGAATGAAATGCAGTCAACTTGGAGTTTTTTTCACCCAAAAAAAGTGTATCGAGGTATAATTTACAAATAACAAGCTGTACGCTTACAAAGTGTACAATGTCACGACATCTAACACGTGTATCTCTCCATGAAACGGTCACCACGCGATAGCGAACATCATCTCCCGAGTTTCCTTGTGCCCCTTCGTCGTTCTTCCCTCCCACCCCTTCTTCTCCACCTACCCCCGGGCAGCCACTGGTCACGCTGCACATTTTCTGGAATGAAAATTAGTCTCCTTTTCTAGAATGAAACCGTGTGCTCTCTTTAGCGTGGCCTTCTTTCACTTTGCATAATTATTTTGAGGTTTATCTGTATTGTTGCTTGTGCTAATAGTTTATTCCTTTTTATCGCTGGATTTGTATGGATTGTCCATTGCATGGATGCATGACGATGTGTTAATCCATCCCCAGCTGGTGGACATTGGGATATTTCCAGTTTGGAGCTATTATAAATAAGGCTGCTCTAAATATATGTGCACATATATAAGTCTTTGAATGGACATATGCTTTGGTATCTCTGGAGTAAATACCTAGGAGTGGGCCGGATCATATGGTTTAACTTACAAGCAACAAGCTGCTTTCTAGAGCGACTGTGCCATTCCCTGCACTCTTGCCAGCAGTGCGTGAGAGTCCCAGTCACCCCACTTCCTTTCCGACACGTGGGACGGTCCGTCTTTTTCATTTTACCTATTCTAATAGGTAAGCAGTGATATCTCATTGTGATTTGAATTTGCATTTCTCAATGACTAGGGATGGTGAGCATCTTTTTATGTGTTTATTTGCCATCTGTATCTTCTTTGGAAAAGCATCTGTTTAAATCTTTTACCAATTAAAAAATGGGTTGCTTGTTTTCTTACTATTGAATTTTGAGAATTCATTGTATATATACTTTCTCAAATATATGATTTATAAATATTTTCTCTCAAACTGTGCCTTACCTTTTTAGTCTTTTAAGTGTCTTTCAGACAGAGGAAATTTTTTATTCTGATGAAGTATCATTCATCAGTTTCTTTCTTTTTTGAGTCATGCTATTGGTGTCATATCTTAGGAAACTTTGCCTAACCTGAGGCACAAGACTTTCTCCTGTTTTCTTCTCCAAGGTTTATAGCTTAAGACTTTATATTTAAGTCTGTAATTAATGTTGAGGGTTTTTGGGGTTTTTTTTTTTTGTATGATGAGGAGTATGGATTGAAGTTTATTCTTTTGGGACATTAATTGAAAAGACTGTTCTTTCTCCTCTGCATTACCTTTGCACCTTTGTTAAAAATCACTTTTCCATATACGTTCGAGTTTATTTCTGGACTTTCTCTTCTGTGCCATTGATCTATTTGTCTATTTTTACAGTGATACCACCTGTCTAGATTAACGTTGCAGTGAACTTGAAGCCAGGCAATGTTCCTCCAGGTTCTCAAAGTTGTTTTGGTCATTTCATGTAAATTTTTTAGAATCAGCCTGTCAGTTTCTACAGAAGAGCCTCCTAGAATTTTGACTGGAATTTCACTGATTCTCTGGGAAAATTCGGGAGATCTGACATCTCACCAATGCTGAGTCCTACGAGCCGGGAACACAGAACACTCCGTTTTCTTGGCTCTCCGGGTGCCCTCAGCAGTGTTTTGCACTTTGCGGTGTCCAGGTCTCTGCAGGGTGCCCGTGCGCTCACATATCTTCACACAGCACGCTCAGCTACAAGGGGAGCTCCAGATCTGTAGCAATTGTTTTTCTGGCTGACTCATAGAGCACAACGCCTCCTGGGGCCACTTGCTGGGAATAAACATGTGGTATCAGCAAATGCCCACTTTCTCTGCCAGAGAGCACCCTGTGGCTGCCGCCTGGGGATTGATGAGGCTTTCTGGCTGCCATCCTGCAGAACTGCAGGCTCAGCCTAAGTTCCTTGGAGCTTCATACCCAGCCCAAGCCCGGCACTGAAATCCACAGAAGCAGGGTTGAGCCTGTCTTGCAGAAAGCTGGCTCCTTCCTCACACTCAGCTCTGTGCACATCTTTCCTGACATGGGCTCTTCAGCTTGGATCTGCATATGTCCACTGAATCATTTTCTTGGAGACTACTCGAAGTTTTTCCAGGAAAACACCCACAAATGAGAAATAGCCAGATCGGTGCTGTTGATGCCAAAAGCCAAGAAATAGTAGTGTCAGGGTGAGTTTGGAGCTCAGAAGGACTTCTGTGAATTCTTCCTGTGGGTGTTTCTAAGATTAGTCAGTTCCCCTCATCCAGGTTCCATCACCGCATGCTGGGTTAAAGCCATAGATAGATGCCAGGCTGGCCTCTTTTCCTCTAGACTCTCAACAGCAAATAATTTCTGCATGGGGTGGGCTAGATTTATCCTTATACATCATTATACACATCAAACTGATCTCCTGCTCAAGAACCATCTGTGACTCCCCAGTGCCCTCAGGATGAGGTCCAAACTCTTTGGCCTGGTATTTAAGGAAGGCCAACATCTGATCCTTCCCTGTGCCCCCCAAATACTCTGTTCCAGCTACACCAGTCTTTTTACTGGCCCCAGCATGCTTCCACCTCTAAGCCTTTGCTCCTGTGTGCCTGGTCCTGCCCATCCCTACACTCAATCGCTCAAATCTCCTTAAAGATCAGCAGACAGGGGCTGCCTCCGTCACCCTAGCTGCAGTCCCTGCTCAGCCTTCTGCAGGCAAGCATTTCAGTGTCAGTACCTGCCCACACGCCTGCTCCGTGGGGCTCAGGCTTGCACCCTCTCCGAGGCTGTGCTGCCCTGGACTGGGGTTTTCCTATGTGCGAAGCTGGAAGAGGCACTCCTCAGCTGCTTGACTTCTCCTCCTACTCTCTTTTGATTCCTCAACTTCCGTGCGGAAAGTGTCACCCACAGATGTGAAGGCTGATTAGCTTTAAGTCCGGGGCTGGTGCTAGTACAGACGCAGCAGCTAGATCCTGGGTTAAATGGCTGCCGAGGGCCCCCAAGGGCCTGCTGGAGAGCACCGTCTGCCCAGGGCGAGCTTCCCTGTCAGCTTGCCTACCTGGAAAGCAATTCCCAGCCATTCTTGCCAACCTATTCACTCACTGAGCCAGAGAACATATTTTTTGGTGAGAGAGTTGAACATAATTTTCTGCTTTCAAGGGACCTCCCACGTCAAGTCCAATGTCCTATCCCTACCTTGGGCACCTGAACCCCACCATTAGACATTAGAGGGTCTTTCTGGTGGTGTAAGGCACTGCCCTCTTCACATTCCTGGTCTGAGTGCCAATGGGTTTCTGCGAGGATGATGAGTCATAATCTTCATTTACAAATAAAAACACTGACACAGCTTCTACCCAAGTCCGCCAGCTTCCTCTTCAACCAGAGGGCACTCCTAAGCCCTTCCTATAGACATCCCAGAGCCACCTCCAGCCTTCAGGAGGAATGGGTTTATCTGGCCTCTCCCTGCATGGGAGGCAGCTTGCGGGCCTGTTCTAGTTGCTGGCTTTCTGCACCTCAGGCTCTGGGTGTGCGTATGAGGTAAGTTCTTCATCTATGTCCTGTGCCTCTGTGCACCTGCGAGCAGGTGTGCGAGGAACAGACACAGGCCACTGCGGCTCACCCTCTGGGGCAGCTGGTAGACTTGGCTTCACACATTCAGCACTGGCTTAAGGAGCTGCGTGGGTTACAGATGCCAAGTGCTGCATTTGGCTGGAGGTCTCCTGGGC
This sequence comes from Carollia perspicillata, assembly GCA_004027735.1. NCBI lineage: Eukaryota > Metazoa > Chordata > Mammalia > Chiroptera > Phyllostomidae > Carollia > Carollia perspicillata. The sequence goes on from PVKM010047666.1 coordinate 9,640, forward strand.
CTGGACAAGCTACTGGCATGTCTCCTCCCTTGCTGCCCTACCCCGAGTGTGACCCGAGGTTCCACAGCTTCTCGACTGGGCATTTCGTTTCCAATTCTTACACTATTTAAAAATGGTGCCGGAAGGATCATTTCTGTGTGTTCTGTCTGTCATTGAAATGGCCTCAATGGGAGCCAGACAGAGAAAGGAGGGCTGTTCAGAATCCAAATGCATTTAAATATATTCAAGAGGTGTGGCGTTACCAGTTTGGAAGGTCATGAAAAGAATTCAGAACAGCATTAAGTAGTCAACAGAGGAGTTCCAAGGGAGTGAGGAAGGAATGGGGGCGGTGGGGGCTCAAACCAAACTCCATAATCAGGGAAGGTGTGATCCAGGGCCCACAGGCTGAGACCAGCCCGTTCAGAGGGTGTGAACTGACAGTCACAGAGGTTAATCGAAGCTGCTATGTAACTGGGCTCTAATTGTCCCTACTGCATTAGAAAAATCTCCTTAGGAGTCTGTGGCTCCAGATCCCATGTCCCAGCCATAAATGTGATCTATGAGTAACCTCTGCAGTGACTTTAAAACAATGACAGCACTGATGCTGCTGTCACTTTTCCACCAGGCCAGGCTGGGCCCGCCCAGTTTCGAGAGAAGGAGAACTAAAGCTCCTCTTCCTCACGGGGTGTGCCTGGCTCTGGAGGAGCCCGTGGGACTGGCAACACTCCCGTGGGCCTCCAGGGCACCCAGCTTGCCCTGACAGTCCCTTTGAAGCTGGTTAGGATCTTACCAGTCATTTTCTCCAGGTCCTTCCAGCCTCCATCCACCCCCCCAGTGCCAAAGTCCCACTTTTAGGCTTGATTATGGCTGGACCCTTCTTCAGTCACTGTAATCTATATCAGGTATGTATTGCCACACGGCAAAGCATCCCCAAATGTAGTAAATTAAAACAATGACAACACATTTTTCTCATGAGTCTTTAATGTAGGCAGGACTTAGTGGGGACAGCTCATTGTGTCTCCACTCCGTGTCAGTTGAAGGCTGGGCCTGAAATCTCCTGGGGGCTCACTCACCCCCATCCCAGCAGCAGTCAGGCTGAGACCAACCAATTCATCCCTACTTTCTCCACATGGTCTGGGCCTCCTCACAGCATGGTGGCTGCGTTCCAAGGCCACGTGTCTAGAGAGAGAGGCCGGTGGAAGCAATATTGGCTTTCCTGGCCTGGCCCCATAAACCATGGACCATCCCTGTTACCACATTCTGTGTAGCCGTAGTCACAAAGGCCCGCCCAGCTTCAAAAGCAGGGGGCAGGGAGATAGAGTCCAGCTCTTGGTGGAGCAGCAACAAGCTTCTGGAACACTCGGGACTAGAAATATTGCCGTGATGGTCTTTGGAAATTCTAATCTTACACGCTTCTGTGAGGTGCTGTCATTGGCTATAGGCCACTCCAGAGGGCAAAGTCCCAGGTGATTTCAGCTGGGAAAAGAAACGACCCGAGGGCTGTCTGCCTGAGGGAGTCACTGGTGGGGGCTGTTCAAAACAAAGGCACGGGAGAGTTGGGAACGGTGTGCACAGAAACTCTCAGGGGTCTGTCCAGGAGCTCTGGACAGTGCATCCCAGTGTCGGTTCCAGGTAACAATACGAATAATGGATGGATCAGAGGTCAGGGAGAATTATATCCCTACCCCTTATCTCATGTGATCACAGACATCTCAGTCTTTCGAGGAACAATGACAGAAAATGTGAACCCAAGATCAGCTGGAGGCTCATCTGTAACCA
>PVKM010047667.1:0-11392 GCA_004027735.1 Carollia perspicillata
CAGTGTTTTTAAAAACACATTTTATAAAAACCCAAAACCTGTGATGTGTTCCTTGGCACAAATCTGGGTCAGTTCCTGGTGGGGTTCCAGGATAGAATTTCAAAGATACTGTAATTATTCCTCATGTCACTGATACTGGTCTAATAGACTTGAATAAATCAAAATCAAAATGAAAAAGAAAAACAAAACTGAACCTCTCTGTCAACACACTTGATGCTTAGAAAACATGAGTTTCGACCAGCATCTTTCATGGCTGCCTCTTAAAAGCATATTCAATACCACTTATGCCAGAGCAATAGGAAGATTAATTTTTGTTGATTAGTTTCAACAAACTGCCTTCAAGGCTACCCCTCATCTGTTTAGTGGATAGAAGTCCCAGACAAGGATGTCTGTTCAGCAGGAAGGAACTCTCTGGAAAGAAGCCATTCAATATTGGAAAGGGTGGCTTCATGAGAGAGTGAGCTCCTTACTGCTGGAGGTATGCAAGCAGAGTTGTACAAACCTTGTGGCTTACAGCGTTAAGACTCAAAGTCTTCATTTCTTACAGTAGAAGTCATGAGGGCATTGCCCTGTTGCCTCCCCTAATTCTTCATTAATGAGAAGGAGGGTAAGATCACTGGTGTGAGTTCCAGTGAAGACTTTCAGAATGGAGAAGGGCCATAAACAGAGACAAAGGTCAGGAGGTGAGAGTCCTCAGGAGTCTGGAGGAAACAGAGAAGCCCAGAAGAACGGCCTCTAGATTTGGACGAAGAACTCAGAGGTGTTTGTGGGCAGCTCTGGGAAACTCCAAGTCTTGGAGTAAAGTCCACATGCCCTAACTTGGGACTGAACTGCAGCAGCTTTTCTGGGAAAGATGGAGCTTTTAGGACTTTATACAAAGCCCACTTGGGCCTCAGGACGCAGGCATCTCTGCCACTGCCCCACAAACCCTGGACATTACCAGTCACATAGAGACAGAAGCTGACAAATATAGACACTTGAGAGTGTCCTGGAACTGAGGGTTCAAGGCAGGTGCCTCCTAGGGCCCCCGAGATAACCGAGTCCAGCAGGCAATGGCCACAATTAACTAGGATGCTTTATTTTCTCTACACTCTACTTTCATGATAAAAGCAAAGGGTAACAAAATAAATTGATACTTGTACCAAAAAACACCACCTAGGAGATGCCCTAATTCAGCACAGATTCCGATGGGCCCTTCTTTTGGATGGTCCACAGAGCTAGGAACAACACGTGGCCCAACTCAAACCTATAACTCAGAATTTTGGACAGACCTTCAAAGTCTTATCAGCAAGATCACAAAAGGCCAAAAGATGTGCATGTTACCCCACGTCAGGAACCCTTGTCCTCTAGCATAACATCGGATGTGAAATTCAGAGGAGCAGGGCAAGATTTTTCTTCCTCTGAAGACAAAGGGAGATGGGGCACGGGGAGGAGGAGGGCCAAAGCCTCACCTTACATGGTGAGGAGTCAACAGATAATGCCCAAAAGTAGCACGACTCACAAGCCCTAGAAAAATGCGGAAGTAAATACCAAAAGAATTAGCTAATATTTTTTAATGACAGTCACTGGGGAGTTGGGGTAGAGGTGACAGGGCGGGATTATGGTCCCAGAGAACTATTTGATTCTTGAAACCATGTAACTGGTAAACACTACAAATTTTAAAAACAAGAAGAAAAAAGGAAAAATGGGCTAGGATACCATGGGTGCATATATTTTCCAAATTAAGATATTTTTTTAAATACTTCAGTTAAATGATGGTACTCACATATTGTTTCTCCATAGTTTTCAACCAGAGTATTATTTTTTAGTAACTTCTTCCAATTGAAGTGATACTGTTCACTGTTAGAAAATTAACACGCCCTCCAAAAACAGGGGTGGGGGGCGAGGAGCAGTAGTTGTAAAATCACCATCCAGAGATAACCACTGGATAATTTAGAGGTAGTTTCTTTCTACATATGTGCACGTGTATATGCCAATTGATAAAAACACTGAAAATTTTCTGAACTCTTTGGACTTATCCGATGACTATAAGGCTTTTGTTTTGTTTTGAGGGGAAAGGAATATTTTATTTTGAAGCGTATTAAATAAATTGGGCCTTTGCTTCTCATACCACCAGTCAATATCAAGATTTCATTCTATAGGGCTAGGCATGTCACGTCATGTTCTGACTTCATGGCACATGTACAAAGAAAAACAAACCCTTCTGGGATAGCGATTCTGTAATTTTCTCAGAATTCCTAGACATAAAATTACAGCAATGGGGCGGAAACTTTACTGCCAACTGGTTTCACCTCAAATTGTGTTGCTTGCTGACCCTGTGCCTCGTCTGTTTCTTCCTACGCAGGTCTCTTTGCTTCCCTTTCTCTCCCCAGGGCCTCCAACTTGTCGCCGTCTTTTCTTCCCAGGGCACCCGCCCGCCCGGGTGTCTTGCTTTACTCCTCTCTCCCTCGCCTACACCTTCTCCCTGCCACCTTAAAGGGGATGCAGTGTGGAACCAAAGTGATACGCTCATTACTTTTTGCATCTGCAGAATAAAATTATCTTTAAGTCTAAAAAGGCAATACAATGCATTCTCTTTACGCATTTCCTAAAGCCCACGTTGCCTCCCTGCTTTTTTTAAACAAAGGCAGCTACAGCCCCAGGGCCTAGGGCCTAAGTAGAAAACCCTCAGAATAAGAAGAACTCTGACTCCTTCCTGAAAAAGCCAATGCAGACATGGAAGAGGCCTTGTGTGGGTGGGGGGTGGGGCAGGTTCCCAAAGGGGAGGCCAGAGAGGAGGACTGATGTCAAAGCCAACTCACTCTGCTCCTGAGGTGCCCGGCCCAGCATCACCTCCTGTGGGGAGGCAGCAGGTCCAGACAGCAAACCTAAAACTAGCAGGGCGCCCGGCTAAAGAACCGCCTACTCATGCACCTCTCTAAGAAGGGCCTGCCTCTTTTTCTAATCACCAAAAACGCCTGAGTCTTTTTTTCCAGAAGAGCTTCTTTTAAAATCAGGTCACCCCTATCCTACTCATAAGAGATTTTTATTGCAACCCAGACGCTGGGCACATCTTAGAAGAGCTCTCTGGGTTCTGGTTGCTTTTTGAAGTGTAAGCACTCTCTCCCAGCCCTGAGATGTCTGCACACTTCACGTGGCTGCTTTCTACGGCTCCAAGTGTCTAATCAAAAACAGTGCCCAGGCACCATCCTATGCCTGCCACAAGAGGCCTCCCACATAGAGCATGCAAACCTGATCTGGTAATCCAGCCAGCAGTGAATCTACCTGCAGCCTCATTACTGATCCCACACTTCCCGACTTTGCCATAGGCTCCTAGAGGGATTCTGCCCCTTATGTACCTGAGCACCTGAGGCAGCACACACGGTACTGTATCTACTGCACATCTTTGAGTCCACATCAGAAAAGGAATATGACCCACTGACAGGCTTGTCCTCCAGGAACTTACACTGGTTCTTAATTACTACTGTGTTTTTCTTGGTAACTATTCCGAAGCCATCTCCTTGTGCAGATATATGAAATTAAGAAAGAAAAAGAAAAGAGAAAAGAAAAGAACCATATAATTTCACTCATATGTGGAATATAACGAACAAACTGAACTAACAAGGAAAACGGGGACAGACTCATAGATGGAGAGCTGGATGACAGCTGTTGCAGGGGGAGGGGAGGTTAGAGGGTGGAGGGATTGAGCAAAGAGGGAAAAGGACTCATGGACATGAACCACAGTGTGGGGATTGCTGGGGGAAGGTGGGTATAGGGGACTAAATGGTAATGGGAAAAAATATAATACAGATTAAATTTTTTAAAAAGAAAAGAAAGATGGAAGCACAAGTGAGGCAGTTCTGCTTTCCCCGTGTATTTCCCCAAGAAAATCAGGCAACAGCTCCAGTTCTGAGAAATAAACCAGTAAACTCCTAAACAACAAATTTTCTACAAATGATGCTGGCAACTGGGGGAGGTGGTGTGGAGAGGAGAACAGAAGAGATGGACCAGTTCTCATCAAAGACCATGGATGAGTCAAGTTTTTATACAGTGGCAAATGTTCCTATTGGACTTGCTTCAAACCTGTGTGTGGGCTGATTCTCTGAAATAAACAAAATTCTCTTGTATAACAGAGGTTATGGGGTGACTAAGAGGGTGAAGATTCCAACAGAAAAGAAATCACCCACAAAACACCTTTGACTAAAAGAAATCATCTCTGATAAATAAGATCAGTTCTTCTGCCTCCACTAGGTTGTAACTCTGCAAAACCTGACCAGGGACATGGAGCCATGGCAGGGGGTCCACGCAACCCCAGAGGGATGCGTACGTGTTCCAGTTTAAGTTCAGTAACAACCTGAACCAGCGCAAATCTTCAGAGCACTGATACGCCCTGTTCCGCCCAGCGTAGAGCTGGAATGCCAATCCTGGCTTCACCCAGCTCCCATACGCCGCTGAGGGAGGCACAATGTCCTGAACAGCACTTGGCCAAACACGCATGAGGGAGGTGCAGCTGCTGAGCTTCTGTGTTTACCAGGAAGAATGAGTGTTGATTTTGCAGATTTTTGATAATGTTTTCACAGCCAGTGTTATTCCCAACCCATTTTAAAATGCAATCTGAACAACACCCTTTTCCTCATCAGTCTCCTTGAATTTAAACAGTTCCATCAACCTTGGTCCTGGAAGGCCTTTCTCTGCTGGCCACACCTCCGTTTGGCCAAATGGGGAGCAGAAGGGAGCCAGGGTCTCTGCAATGGCAGGTCAGGGAGAAGAACCATAAATTCAGACACAGGACATTTGGCTTTGGAGCCTGGTGCCCAGCAGATCTCCAAGGGCCAGCGAGGCTCATCTATAGGAAGGACTCCCGCAGCTCTCACGGTCTTTGGGTCCGTGGTTGTACTGAACTGATTCCATATTCTTGCCTGACATTTAATTACCCAAATGTTATAAGTCACAAGGATTTGAAAGGACTAGAATGAACTAAGAAGTTACTTTAGACTAAGAGCAAAGAATGGGCCGAGCAACCCGCCGTCCTGCCGGAGGGGATCCGGCATGCCCCCACAGAAAGGACCCAGGCCAGAAAGAGCCATTCACAAAATGCTGCGGGTTTGCCCAGGCCCTTTTGAAAACTGGGTTCTTGGGATGTATCCTGATTTCTCTTTTTCCAGAATCTCAAACATTGACTATTATGTAGAAAAAAGAAACATTTAAAGGGACAAATCTATCTTTGGGAGACACCGGAAGAATGCTGTTTGAAGTAAGGACCTTTTCTCTCTTTCTCTGACACACACAGCCACATACACACACACTCAACAAGGCTTCTCAGAAACCCGCTGCTGCGGCTGACGCCCAGCCAACTCTGCCATAGCCAGCAATCTCTGCCAACCACTGATTCAGTGGGATAGCTGTCTGACCAGCTCCCTTCCTGATGCTGGTCTATTTTTGGTTAAAACTTGGGCTTCAGATAGGGGCTCAGATTTGCCTGCGGCTCCCTCCTTAGAAGTCCTATTTGATGACGGTCATCCTCCAGGGTCTGTGCTAAAAATGACACTGTGAAGAACAAACCAGTTTCGGACCCTTATTGCCACGGTTTTGATATGTGTGCAGGGATCAAGCTGCAGTCAGCCCAGAAACATCATGGTGAATCTACCTATCCCACTATTTATTACTACCTATCTGTATGGCCAACACACCATGTAAACATCTTAACTTCTGTGATGCTTACAATATAATTTCAGAGATAAAAATCAGCCCAGTGAAAGCTAACCAGACGGCCATATAAAGCAAAAGGTAAAAATTAAGTCCTGGCCGGGTAGCTCAGTTGGTTGGAGCACTATCCTGATACACCAAGGTTGTGTGTTTGATCTCTGGTCGGGGCACATACAGGGGTCGATCAATGGGTTTATAGATAAGTGGAACAACAAAATTTATGCCCCCCCAACATCAGTAAATTTAAGAATCAATTTAAAAAAAACCATCACCAGTAACAAGAAGTTGTGAGAATGAACCAAGTATGGGCTACGAAGGTCACCCAGACATTACCCAGGGCCTTGAGGCAGGAGGAGAGTTTGCGTAAGTAGAATATGATAAAGACAATCCAGAAAAAAGGCCTCATTAGTGACCACAACAGAAACCCTGGTGCTTCCTTCTTCTCAGGGAAATCAAGGGCCAGGTCACATGCTGGCCAGCCAAGAAAGCAACCACTAACGAACCCCCACCTCTCCCAGGACCACAGCTTCGTGTCCCTCTGGTATGGATTACAGACTCCAAGCAGGACACTCGAAGAAGGACAGATGTGCAGGCAGGAGCTTCCGGATGGTTGGAATAAAAGTGGCAGCCACCACACGTTGGCAGACTGAAAAGCAAGTAAAATTCGCTATAATTTTCTCCCTAAGTGTGGTTCTCATATCCCTGCATCAGAACCCCTGGAATCTCTCCAGACCTGAGAAATCAAAATCTTTGAGGGTGTCGCCAGGAAATCTGCGCTTTTAACAAGCCACTCAATTATGATCCCCAAAGTGTAAAAACTGTTGGTAGCTTGTTCCAGCCTGTTCTCTTCCAAAATGGGGTAATTAAAGAAAAGGTCAAGTGTCTCAATTAAGAAAGAGATTTAAGTAGTAACCACATATTGTGGTGGAGAGAGGGAGTGGTTGGAGCAATCAGTGGGAAATCTCTGAGGGTAAGAAAATATGATACTGAGCCACTGAGCCCCACAGGGAGACCTCCCTGTGCTGCAACCTTGGAAGATCATAAGAAAGAAGGTGACTTCTTTCCAGGAACCAAAGAGGACTTGAGTTTCAGTGGACCTGGGCCAGGCTTAAGAATGGATGAGTTTACCAATGTGGATAGGACTGTCCAAGTTTGGCCGAAAGCACCCTGCAAGTGGTACCTTCTTCCCACACACCACAGCCCTGAGAACTGGTGACTACCAGGGGCCATCCCAAGTCCTAACAGATACAAGGAAAAGGTGAAGCTACTTCCACTCCACCCTGGACATCACAGCCACTGACCCAGAGTGGCCAATGCCCACACAGCTCTGTCTGGCTACAACATGGCCCTGAACTGGCACCTATACACCCACAAGGTTCAATGGGTTTCCCCTGTCACTCTCCAGGCCTAGGCAGTGGCAGGGCTAAGTGGCATGTGCCAGGAGTTCTCCCAGTGTGGTCAGCAGCCCAGCAGCATCAGTACCACATGGGGACTGGGGAGAAATACAAATTCTCTGGCCCCCCTCTAGAGCTCCTGGATCAAATTCTGCAGCAGGGGCCCCAGCAATCTGTGACCTAATGAGCTCTCCCGGTCATTCTGATGCAGCTGAAGTTTGAGAACCAGTGTATTAACATTATTAATAATATGAACCACAATGGTAAATCAACAAAACAGACATCTGTTTACATAGGCCCATAAAATACTTTGAGTACATTACTTAGGGATACCCTCTTCTAATCCTGAGGCCCTATAATTCATTTGAATCCCACAGCAATTCTGAGGTAGATAAAGCAGCATTATTATCTCACTTTGGAGGTAAGGAGACGGAGACTCAGAGAGATGAAGTGACTGACACACATTATCCCCACCCGGAGCCCACTCATTGATTGACAAGCCACAGGAGAGTCACTGAGACTTGGAGTAATTAAGTGATCGGCCTGCACCAATTTCTTCTCCCCATGGCTCAAAGGGTTACTGTTGGCGGTAGATATTGGCATTCCTTCTTTTTACCTGGCCCACTGTTACTCAGCTCAAGTGACTATTTCTAAGACCACCCTCCAATAATTCAGGATTTGAACTGAAAAGGCAATTTTAAAACCACTGCAAGACAGATCCACGTGGACTCCCTGCTGACATGACATAGACAACAACCCTCGATGGATAAATGGGCCACGTGCCAAAAGTTCATTTATAAGTTGGAGGGCTGGACCTCAGACTGCATTTTACAAGTGGACACAACATGGGGTTGGTGGCTGGATCCCCAGATCAGCCCACCCCAAGTCTGTCTGTGAGAGGGAGAGGCAGAGGCCACGGGTAGGTTCAAATCCCAGCATTTCCATCACTAACCAACATGAGACAAAGCCCAAGTCTCTTAGTCTTTCTGACCCTCAGTTTTTTTCGTCTGGAAATTTTAATACCTTGCAGGGCTGTTGAAATGATTAAATAAATGACAATGTACATGCAGTGCCTGCCTCACAGCAGACATTCAACAAATATTGCAGTTTATGTTGTTTAACTCCTAAAGTGGCCATCAGACTATGTTTTTGCCCTGAAAACTATGCAATTAAAAAAGGCAAACATTGGAAATTACATAAGGATTGACTGTAGAAGAATTAACTACCTCCTAAAAGACCAAGAAAAAAGAGTAAGGGGGGCAGGCTCAGGGGTCAGGTCACCTGTTCCCCTCAGCTTTGGCCCTCCTTCAGCTCCCAGCTCCGTTCTTTGGGGACCTTCCTTGTCCTCCCAGACTGGGTCAGCTTTATTTAGTGTATGCTCCCATGGCTCCCAAGTACTTCCTCTTCATAGCCTTACAATGATTATAATTTAACCCTTATATGCTTAAAGGCTATGCTTCCCACCATCTCATTAGGTCCAAGGAGTCAAGGCCCAGGTCTGTTTCTGCTCACCAGCACCTTTTCCTGGTACTTTGCCCTGTGTCTGGAACACAGTAGGCACTCAAATATTTGAAGAATGAATCATAGGAGGGCAGCTGGGCAGGGATGAGTAATGGGAAAAAGAGGTTGTGTGCAGCTGGCTACGCATTTGTGCAGATAACTCACGAGTCGGAGGTCTATGACTCAGGGTTGCCTAGACAAGCATACAAGTTTTTCTGCTCCAACAAACTCAGTCTGCCTCAGCCATATCATTCGGCCAATAAAGGCTGATTACTAAACCCCAGGCATCCACTTTCAGTGGGCACACTCTCCCCCAGAGCCTCAGGCTGCTCACAGGGCCAGTGCAGAATGAAGTGACAGCAGTGCGGGAGTCCAGGCAGGTGTGGAGCTTGTTGCAGTTCTCCTGCTTCAGTATCAGTTGAAGAGGAGGGACGACCCCAGCCTCACCCCAGCTTGGACTCTGAAGCAAGGCATGCAAAATGCTGCCACTAGCTTCATTTCACTGACTGTCTCTATGCACCAAGGAACAGTCTGGGGGGGTATCCTCAGAACCCAATGGAGAGGGTATGGTTACCATTCCACAGATGAGAAAACCGAGACTCAGGAAATTAGGAACATACTGATGATTACATGGATAATAAGCAGAGCCAGAATTGGAATCCAAGTTAGTCAGATGCACAGTGTATGTGCTCTTGGCCTGTTTCAACCACCTTTCCCATAGGGCAGGTATAAGTTTCTCATGACCGATGGATGCCCAGGCCTTGAACCTATGCAGTGGTAAGAAGATTTAGTCCAGTTCTTCCACTACCGTGTGATCCAGGGTAAGTCACTTTACTTCCTTGGGCCTAGGAAGGCTTGCTCCCCAGTAATATAAAAGAGAAAAACCAGATGACCTGTAAGAGAGGAGACCCAGTGCTATTGAGCACATAAAATTGCCTGCCAGTCAAAAGCTATCATCCAATCTCCTCTGCCTGGTCCTTACCTGGACCCCCCGATATGCTGCTGCTCAGCTGGCCCTCACCCGAAGTGGAGGACTGCCAGAGACCGAGCTTCCTGGTAGGGCGGAAAGGAACAACAGAGGCCACTACCTTTCCTACCAGAACCCCTGAAACAGGCTTGAAATGAACCAAGGATAAGCAACAAGGGAAATGTTTAATTAAAGCTGAACCTCCCTTCCTGCAGCAGAAAATTGAAAACGTACTATATGCTGTGGAAAAGCAGCTGTCTATCCCCCAGGTTCCCTGGGACTCGTGCCCACCAGCAGTCTCCTCTGCAGATGGATGCAACATGCCCAAGACCAACTGTGGGAACAGTCTTCAGAGGTCAGGGCCATCGGGCCAAGAGACAGTCTCTCTCTGTACAGCGAGCGTCGGCCTCTGCTCTGCTGTGCAGAGTGATCTGGAATTCACAGTCTCTCCTACAAAGCCTTACAAGGTCAAAAATGTCCAAGCTGTGTAATTCCTATGATGAAAAGCCTGTGGAACAGCACAGACTACATGTCCAATAGGAAGGACAGTTCGGAAGCCAAAACTTACTAGCAAAACCTCGGAGTCAGCAACGGCACCGCAGCAGCCGAGGAGCCCGGGGCTTCAGCAGCACTGCAGCCTGTGCGGCCAGCAGCCCCCATGAACACTGCCTCCTCCTGCCAGTCCCCAGTCGAGAGGGAGCACAGTCACCCCAGCACCAAAATAGGAGTGACAAAGAGTTGACGTCCACTTTGGGGAAAGTTGCGGACCCCTGGGCCATCACTCTCTTTGTAAAACCTACTGACTTTTACATGTATGGTATGGCATAGGGGAAATGGCCACGGACACTTTATAACATGTTCATTAAAATAAAGCCTGAACTATGAGGCAAAGAAGCGGGGAAGGAAGAAACATCCCCTTCTTTACCACAAGCCTAGATGCGCTAAGTCAAGCAATGTATAAGGGCAGAAAAGTAGAAAGAAACAAGGGAAATAGAGCAAGAAGAAGAAGAAAACATAGAGAGGAGAATGGTGTTAAAGAGGAAGCCCAATGTCAAGTTGCCCCCACCGGACCCTGCCTCAGGAGGCTTGGTCTTGCTCCCCCAGCCCTAACTCTTTACCAAAGCTGTTCAAGAGGGAGGTCTAGGAATCCACCCCAAACATCAAACATCCAAGACACAACAACCCTAACAAACCAACTGTGCTACGTCAGCACCCAATCTCCTGCAAAATAAGAAAAGCAAACTGGCAAATGTTGAGTGGACCCATCACCAAGTAAGACACCAGATGCAAAGTTTGAAAACATTTCTAGCTTCTAAAATAAGCTACTAAATGCCTAAATATACTTAGGAAAAACCTTTGAAATTAAATGTTAAAATATACACTTATAAAATAAAAATTTTAAGTTTTTTAAAAATAAAGGATGCATTGTGCTTGCATACTAAAAGGGCATGAAAAACTATCGGGATTTTGCAATAAATACTGGGAGGCTTAAGAGGCTGCAGTAAGATTGAGACTAGATTTAATCTACATTCGATGTAAAGCTACGTGTCTGTAAATTAGGGGAAAGAGTAGTTGGCAGCTACACTGGGACCAACAGATTTTTACTGCGTAAAAATGTGTTAAGATGGACATTTCTACAAAAAGATCTTTAGACTTCCGGCCAAGATGGAGGCGTAGGTGGAAGCACTGTGCCTCCTCTCACAACCAAGATTAAGGACAACAAATATTTATAAACAATAACACAACCAGAACACAGAAAATTGAAATGCGGAAGTCCACGGCCATTCAACCCAACCGGTAAGAGGGGCGGAGTCGGCAGGCGGCGGAGAGAGAAAGCGGCAGGAAA
>PVKM010047668.1:0-11387 GCA_004027735.1 Carollia perspicillata
CATCCATGAAGACAAACCCTCCAGTGTCTGGCAAATGGAAGACCAAGACTGACTGACAATAGCAGAGCAGACCCTGCAGTGACTGGCAATATCCCAGGATGGGAGTGGAGATGCTGACCCGATCCTTCTAACCTGAGCCAGCAGCACTGTCCGCAGCCACCCTTCTTGCCTACCCTCAGCCTCCACCCCAGCTTCCCGCACACAAATGGCCCACAGTTAACCAAGGGCCAACGAATCATAAAGGTGGTGCTTTCTCTTTGCCTGGGATAGTCACTCCCTCAGGCTCATTCTGGGAGCTCATGGAGGAGGCTGAGGTGTCTCTAGGGAAGATGAGTGTTATCTATACTACATCTGGATCTTGACTTTGGCCTTTTCTTTATAAATAACCTCTCACCCCACGTGAAAGGAGGCCCTGGAGGATTGATAGCAGAGAACAAAGAACAGAAGACTAACCCAGTCTCAAGTTTTAAATAAACCCAGATATGCATAAGTGAGGACTAGGAAAACAATGCCATTATATCTGTTTAATAAAAGGATGCTAGCTATCTTCACCAGCATCAGAGTCTCTGTGAACATGTTGGTTGATTCTTATTTTTAAATTGTGGTTCTAACTAGGTTTGCTTGCTGACTTTAGAGCTGTCGGAGGTGTTAAATAATTTGAACCCCTTTAAAGGCTGAATTACTGAGTCACTGAAGAAGAGGGAGACAAGGAAATATGGGCTGGTCAGTGAACAAGAATAATTCATATTCATCTTCTCAAGTGTTTCACACAAATGACTGAATTGTCTCAGAACTGGTTTGGGTCCAGGCCTATTTCTTTTCTTTCTCCCCCCTCCCCCGCCTCAACATTTTCTTTTGAAAAGTTCCAAGCCTACAAAATGATTGAAGGACTATTACAATGAAGGTTTACTTTTCACTCAGATTCTCCCAGTGTTACCATTTTGGCACATGTGTCTGCATTCTCCACACCCCCATCCTCCCTCTCTGTCCCCCCCAAACCATCAGAAAGTACATTGCAATCATGATCAGGGTTCACCCCCAAATGTCACCCAACATGTCTAAGAACACTATGATAATTCTCAAGAGATTTAGCACTGATACAAGAATATTTCTAAGCTACAGCTATTTAATTTTCAATCTCCCCAATAACATCTTAGCTTTTCTTCTTAATTTGATTCAGAATACAATGAAAGATCATGAATTATATACTTACTTGATATATTTCTATAACCTCTATTAATCAAAAGAGTCTCCAGGTTTAAATTTTTCACAATATTGACATATTAAAAGAGTTCAGGCCAGTTATTTTATAGATTGCCACATAATTTAGATTTACACAATTGTTTCTCATAATTAGGTTCAGGTTAAACTTTTTTTTTTAATTTTATTTTAATTGTTATTCAAGTACAGTTTTCTGTCTTTTACTCCCATCCCAGTCCACCCCCGCAGTGCTCCCCACCTCCCTCCCATTTCCACCCCCCTTAGTTTTTGTCCATGTGTCCTTTATACTTCTTCCTATAATCCCTTCCCTTTTTCCCCTGAAATTCCCTCCCTTCTCCCCTCTGGTTACTGTCATCATGTTTTCTATTTCAATGTCGTTGGTTATATTGTGCTTGCTTGTTTGTTTTATTGCTTAGGTTCCTGTTAAAGGTGAGATCATATGGTATTTGTCTTTTACCGCCTGGCTTATTTCACTTAGCATAATTCTTTCCAGTTCCATCCATGCTGTTGCATAGGGTAGGAGCTCCTTCTTTCTTTCTGCCGCATAGAACATTTTTAAATAAAAATAGTACATAGGTGATATGGTGACTGCTCAGGATATCAAATCAGGAAGTACAGACATGGTTTGGGATTCTCAGGCTGCCAGTCAAGACAGTGTGTAGGGTACTGGCATCCTCGGGTGAGGATTCAAGATTATAACTAAAACGCAGAACAACCATCACCGAGAACTGCCTGGAATCTACCCAAACAGAAGTCCTGTACATAAGGATATAAGAAGACCCCACATCGATAATGGTAGGAGGGGCTGAGACTCTAAATGGGCTGGTCCTACACCTACCTGTGGCAGAACACAATCAAGATGGATATCTCCTCTGTGGAGGTCCCCCCTGAGGAGGGAGGGGTCCCGGCCCTACACCAGGCTCCCCAGCCTAGCATTCCAGCGTCAGAAAGAGAAACCCTTATAACTTCTGGTTGTAAAAACCAGCAGTAATTTAGGCTGAGAGAAAGGAAGGGCTTCTGCAGTCTCGAGCATTCCTCTTAAAAGGCCCACATGCAAGGATTTACGTAGACTCACTTACTGAGCAAGGGCTGGGACAGCAGCTCGAAAGGCACCAGGAGAGGAACTGAATTGCCTGGTTTGGGGACAAGGGCTGGAGGTGCAGCTTTCTCCCAAACAGAAGTGCTGGCAGAGGCCATCGTTCCTTTGGTGAGCCCTTCCCCCACAGAGCTGGCAGGCAGGTGCCATATCTGAGTCTCCATTGACCTGCTTATCACTGTTCACTCCACCCTGGAGATTCCTTGAGATGGCACTCCACCCAACATGTGGGCCCACCCAAGCAACTTCCAGTAGCTATTCCATTCAAATGGTCTGTCTTGGCTCATTCTGTGGACTTCTCTAAAAACTCTCAGAGGTTCACTCTAAACAAGCTGCATTGGCCTCAGGGTGACCCATGCCTCTCAGTAAGGGGCCCCAGGCCCATGACTAGTGGCATCTAGACCCTGTTTGCAGCACAGCCTCTCCCAGGCACATCAAAGCCCAGCACAAGTAGCAGACATTTGCAGATTACTTTGTAGCTCATACCAGGCGGCCCCAGGCAGGACACAGGTGGCAACTGATTTTGGCCTGCACCTTCTAGGATGCCCCAGAGCCAGTGCACCCAGCAGTCAGCTTCAGACTATGCCTGAGCACCACCCAATTACTTCCATAAGTGGCACACTCAAGGGGCAGACTAGGCAGGTACCAGAGCCCCACTACAGCAGTGTTCTGCTTAATGGGTCAGCCCCTCTGCAACAGTTCCTCTGCTGTAGTTGCCACTGTTCCTTGTAGGCTGTCAGTCTTGGGGTTAATCCCTCCCAAAGATGTGTCAAAAGCAATCAAGGCTTAACTACAACAGGAAGGTGCACAGAGCCCACACGAGGGTACACCTGGAGACCCTTCTTCAGGTGACAAGGGCAGCTGTGTCACCAGGCTCTATAGGACACCTACTATATAAGGTCACCCTACTAAGACTAGGAGACATAGCACATTTACCTAATACATAGAAACATGCACAGAGGCAGTCAATATGGGGAGAAAAAAATATGTCCCAGCTGAAACAACAGGAGGAATCTCCACCTACAGAACTAAATGAAATGAACACATTCTACCAGATAAAGAGTTCCAAACAGTTGCTATGAGGATACTCAGAAAACCTGGTGAAAATTTTAACAGCATAAAAAAGGACAGAGAACCCATAAAAAAGAACCAGTCAGAAATGAAGGATACAATAAGTAAAATAACTGATACAGGGAATCAACAGTAGAGTAGATGAACCAGAAGACTGAATCAGCAATATCAAAAAAAAAGGGGGAACAGAAAACACCCAATCAGAGCAGCAAAAAGAAAAAAATTAAAAGAGGATACTGTAAGGGGGCTCTGGACAACATCAAGCATAATAATATTTGCATCAGGGGCACCAGAAGAAGAGAGAAAGCAAAGGATTAGGGACCTATTTGAAAAAAATAACAGGAAACTTCCCTAACCTAACCTAAGAGGTAATGAAAAAAGACACACAAGTCCAGGAAGCACAGAGCGTTCCAAGTAATATGAACCAAAGAGGCCCACACCAATAAATACAGTAATTAAAATGGCAAAGGTTAAAAAGACAAAGAGAGAATCTTAAAAGCAGCAAGAGTAAAGGAGTCAGTTACCTGCATGAAAGTACCCATAAGACTGTCAGCTGATTTATCAATATAAACATTTCAGGCCAAAAGCTATTGGCAAATATTCAAAGTGATAAAAAGCAAGGACCTACAGCCAAGACTACTCCACCCAACAAGATTATTGGTTAGGATTGAAAGACAGGTAAAGAGCTTCCCATGCAAGAAAAAGCTAAAGAAGTTCATCACTACCAAACTAGTATTAAAGAAATGTTAAAGGGTCTTCTTAAAAACAATAAAAGATGAAAATATGAATAATAAAATGACAATAAACACATACGTATCAACGAATGCTTTAAATGCAAATGGATTAAATGCTCCAATCAGAAGACACAGGGTAGCTGAATGGATAAGAAAACAAGACCTATACATGTGCTGTCAACAAGAGACTCACTTTAGATCAAAAGACATAGCCTAAAAGCAAAGTGATGGAAAAGATATTTTATGAAAATGAAAACAAAAAATAGCTGGAGTAACAATAATGATACCAGACAAACCGGACTTTGAGACAAAATCTATAATAAGAGACGAAGAAGGACACAGCAATTTCACTTCTGGATGCTTAAATGAAGAAACGCAAAACACTAATTCAAAAAGACACGTGCACCTGTACATGCATTACAGCATTATTTAAAACAGCCAAGAAATGGAAGCAATGTAAGGGTCTGTCAATAAATAAATGGAGAAAGAAGTGGTGTCTGTATACAATGCACTATGACTCAGCCATAAAAAGGACTGAAATCCTGCCATGTGCGATAACATGGATGGACCTGGAGTGGGGGTATTGTACTGAATAAAATAGAAACAGAGAAAGACAAATGCCATGATTTCATTTATATGTGGAATCTAAAAAACAAAATTATGAACGAGTGAAGTAGAAACAGATTCATAGATATGAAAAACATTTTGATGGTTGCCAGATGGGAGGAGACATTTGGGGGAATGGTTGAAAAGGGTGAGGGGATAAAGAAGTATACATTGGTAGTTACAAAATAGTCATGGGGATATAGATGATATCATAGGGAATAGAGTAAGTAATGTTGTAATTCTCTGACACTACGTATAGTGTCAGAGAATTCTAGATTTACCAAGTTGATCACTTGCTAAGTTATATAAATGTCTAATCACTGAGTTGCACACCTAAAACCAATATAATATTGTGTGTCAACCATAGCTGTAAAGCAAACATACACACAAAAAGAATGTAGTTTGTTCCATCACTGTTGAGGCTAATGTGTTCTTTTGGTGAAGAGGGGACTTCCAGATTTTTCCACCACATAGTGTCACATTTTCATTTTTAATTCATATATAAGCTGGGAGGTGAGACTTTGAGAATATGTGAATATCCTGCTCCAATAAAACTCACCCAATAGTTTTATCATCCATTGATGATACTTGCCTAAATCACTGTGGTGATTATAAGATGGTTACATTATAATTCTCTCATTTCTCCTATATCTATTAGGTGGCATTCTTCTGTAAGAAAAGCCCATTTCTATCTTATAAAGTAATAAAAGAGACTCAGGCATTCTTTGCTTTATTAAGCATGTTATTATAATCTATTGCTATTATTATTTTTATGCTCAAATTTTACCATTGTGACCCTCTTCAAGTTGCCTCCTCTGTCTTTGTAACACATTCCCATCAGCTTTTGACCACTTCCTTGCTTTTGCTACAAGGTATTCCAGGATCACCTTGAACTTTCCATGTCCTGAAATCAATCCTTAATCCACAGTGTCCTGGCCCTGTTAGTGGCAAGTAATTAATGTTACAAGCACTCAAGACAAATGAATAAACATTTATACATACATTTGTCACTAGACTAGACTAACTAGTCTAATGCCACTTTAAATAAAATTAGAAGGTATTTTTGAGGCCATAACATTCTGGGGAGTTGAACTTCACACTGGGGAGCCTCCCAGTGTTTCCTCGGATGCCATTTCTGGCTTAGTGGAATATATCTGAGGAGTTCAGGAGCAAGAAGCCCTGGCTTATTTCTGAGTGGGCCATGGCAGAGAACGGGCCATTTGGCTGCACTGGTTCCCCGAGACATCTCTGGAACTAGACTCACAGCCAGTGCATGTCAGCTACACAGACTGAGCTGGTGGGAGGCCTGGCTTCCCAAGATATCTGGGTACTGATAGCCTGGAAAGAGGGAAGAGGTGCTGTGCAAATTTACGAAGCAAACATCCACTATACTTAGTGTAACGTTCTATAAAGTAACACTTTAATAAGAATGTGATCTTTGTAATTGGAAGGGATTAAAATAGTTGAGAAGGGGCTGAGCTAGAAATAGTTAAGGCAAGCTGTTATTGACTAGCTAAATAAAGAAAGAGGATTGCTCTTTGGTACATAGAAGACCCCCCCCCCTTTTGTTCCATCCTGTTTACTCTGTACTACTTGCTCTCATTATTTTATCCATTTTTGTTTGATAACTAAATTACTCTATGTCTTGTCATTATAAATAAACAGTTACATTCTGTGTGTAAATATTAATGTAATATTCCTTGGGAGCACGTCGTTCGCCAGCTCCTGCCGAACCACAGTGCGTGGTGTGTGGTTCAAGCCAAGGATATCTCGGTCTCCTGGAAGAGAGCAGCAACCAGAGAAGAACAGAGATCCTTAGCACAGATTGTAAAACCGCAGGCTGCCACTCATGTCTCTGAGTCTATCAGATTGCCACATATTGCTCAAGTGAGCAGCTAAAGGTGTCATTTACTTATAAATTCTTAAACCTTTATTAATCAACACTTGTTTATCTGTAACTGTTCTAGGTAAGCGTGGCTCTCTTCCAAGAGAGTACAGTCTAATATAAAGGAAAATAAGAATAGTCAAGTGTGATCACTGTAGTAGGTTTAAAGACATGTAAAATCATAGGGTGCTACGGAGCACAGAAAAGTCATCGTAAATGCTGACTGGGGCTAGGGGCAGGGGGCAAGGTCATGTTTACCGGGAGAGGCGCGATCCTGAAGAAGAGAAGGGTCAGTGAAGCACAGTGCGACAACCTGAAGGGAAAGGGGAGCATATTAGCACGTGGGTGAACTACAAGGAGTCCAACCTGTTTATCCATAGTGATGGCGGGTAAGTGAAGAGACTGCTGATATATGATCTCAAATGCTGTGCTCCGGAGTTTAGATTTTTTTTTTCTGAAGGCAGCTAAGAGTCCTTGAAGGATGATAAGCAGGAGAGAGACACAGTTGGCTCTGACACTACAGGCAAGCCTCTCCCAGGGGTGATGGGTGCCCAGGTGAGGACCATGCTGACCTGAACAAGGTGAGGATGAGGGGGAGCTGCGTTGGAATACTAGCAGCGAGTAAGAACAGACGTGGGGAAGTCCTGGAACTATTTGAGAGACTGAATTAATAGTATTTGCTAACAGAGAAAAAGGGGATGGGTAGTGAGAGGGAGCAGCTTTTATCTTCAGTTTTTGACCTTTATTTCACATCACCACTACTGAGATTTTCCATCTGTACATCCTAACTACTGCACGAGCATGATGGAGCCACACAACCATGAATGCCTTTCAGGGCATCAAAGTCAAAAAGCCGATGGACTGTAAACACCCTGGGACCCAGCTCCTGTTGGCTGCCCTCCATGATTTGGCTTGAACTTGCACACTTCAGACTCACTCTCTACATAAAAGGGCAGATGGCAGAAAAGTGGGGTGAGAGAATACAGGAGAGGAAGGTAGGGGGTCTTGGACGTGCCGGGGTGCTGGCCTTCGAGAGTGCGCAGCAGGTGCCCACTTGCTTCGGAGGCTGCATCAAGTAGAAAGGATGCTGAGAAACTGTGGAAGGACATGCAAGCATAAGGGAGGGCATGCTCCCACCATGGAGCCCCAGCCTGCCACATCACTTGGGTGTCCAAGGGCTACCCAACTGAGGCCACCAACATAGTTTCCGATGATGCCTGGGACGTGCCGCCTTCACTCCCAGCCCTGAAACAAGTTATGCCCTGATGTTACTACAGGACTCTGATGGCAGACACCATAGTTATTTAGTAATATTCTTACTACACAATTGGATGGTTCAGAAGTGTTTTGTTTTCCATAGTTGTGCATGTGGCTTTTTTTTTTTCTTTTTGCCACTTAGTACCACACCTAAGAGAATGCAATTAGCTCCAGCCAACTAGGATGCAAATACATCAGAAAGCTGCTCCAGACTACAGAAGAAACAACTGCTTATTCCTCTTGCTCTTGCTCCAACATTCTCCCCCTATTACCATTCGTAATCTTTTTTCTTCATCCGCTTCTTGCTTCTTGCATTAAACAATACAGACAGAGAGACGAATCCACAGCAGCCATCCTGCGCTCACGGGCTTTCCAAACCAGAAGTCCCAGGCAGGAAGAGTCCACTCTGTCCCTTTGCACGAACACAGAGGAGAAGAGAGGGTTCGAGTTTTTGCGAAAGAATGAATAACCTGTTTCCGGTGACAACATTGTGAAAGAGGTCTCTTCTCTTCCTAAACCCACCACTTTCCCCTCTTTTTCTCAGGTTCAGGAAATAACAGAGACATCAGCAGGAGGGCTGACTGCTGAAATCCGGTCTTAACCTTTGAAAAAAATAATTTATTCAAACCCAGTATATTACAGAAAGCCCAGCGTGAATGGGGGATTAGGTGGCCCAGGCAGCTTCAGTCAAAGGAACAGGATAAACGGAGTGTCTCCCCAGAGATTATTCCTGCAGAATAAAAATGCTTTCAGCCAAGAAACTGAAATTTTTAAAAATCCCTTGCTGGGTGGGAGACAAGATGAGAGAGACAGAGGACAGTGCAGCCCCCTCCCCACCCCTAGGAACCATGGGTGGTGAGCAGCAAGCTGTGTTCCTTCAGAGCATCCCTGGGGGTGGAAAGAGGATGAAAGATAAAGAGGCTTCAAAAGCTTCTGAGGGCCACCAGCAAATCTATGGCCGAGAGGGAGGTCTCCCTCTATTCACACAGCTGTCATCCTCCAACTGTCCTGGCAAAGTAAACAGGAATCCGAGATACAAGGAGGAAAATGTCATTTGGACCAAAAACCCTTAAGGTGCTTTCAACATAGAGGATCGTTCTCCAAGGCATTTATAGCTACTCCCTCACTGGGCCACAGAGGATGCCCTGCTCCACAGCTAACGGTTCTGCCAAAGCTGGTTTAAACTGCTGAAGACTGACCCGCCGGCCAGATCAATTGGTTGGGGTACAAAGAAAAAAGCAGGCAGGGAGACAGAAGAAACACCAAGACAAATAGTTTGCCAAAGTCACCTTTTCCCTCTCTGCTGTTGTTGGATGGGTAGCTTCCATCCATGTTCCTGGTCCACAGCAGACTTCACAGGAGAGACTTCACGGCAATGAAAATGTGATCAGTCTCATAGTCCAGGTTTCAGTTATTTCCCTCATGCAGCAATAACGGATAGTGAACTTCAATTTTTCCAGTATGAAAGAACTCATAAAACATTCATTCATGTGTTCACTGACAGGGCTACGTTGGACATTTACCACACGTTAGACTCTAAGGAGGTGGCAGGGAGTAAAGCAGTGAACAAAGCCATCCCAGGTCTCGCCTTTGTGAAACAGGTAATGTAGCAGGGAGGACAGACTTCGTACTGGTCGTAGTTGACAATGTGAGTGTGGTAGACAGGAGTGGACAGAGAGTGGTTTCTGTTTTTTCTAGTGTACAATGGCCACATCTCAGCTGACTCCCCTGGGCATTGCCTGATATTCTGAAATGCGAGCATTGAACCACCTACTACCTAGGTACTAACAGAGAAACTATTCACCGATTCTTTTCCATGTTTGGACACCAGACTAGGCACTAAGGACATAAGACAAATAAGATCAATTTGCAGAAATCTCTGAATTCTACCAAACAGGCCCCCAGGAAATGCACATCTCCCCATGATTTGCAAACGACAAGTCACTTGTGACCTCTACCGCAGTGCCAGTGAAAGCATTGCTCACACGTGCCAGAGTGCTGCCCCCTTTCTGTTCCGGTTGTGCTGCCCCACTTTTCCCTCCTTTCCCTCGTCTGCCCTCAGCACAGGAAGGGTGGCCACCGCTCCCTGCCTTCCGGTCAGAATCGCACTAGCTCCGAGAGGACAGGTGATAACAACTGTCTTTGGTCCTCTATCACCTGTTATCTGAACTTCTCTGTGAGTAATGGATGGCCAGCAATCCCATAAAGAAGAGTCTTTTCACTTTCAAGATGCTGAATGCTCTGCCTTCTAATCCCAGCTAGCATCCCCACAGGGATGCAACATCAGATGCCTGTGGTCGGAGATGGAAGTGGGTGGAAAATGCATATCACAGCCATTCAGGACTTCAAAAATGCTTTGAATTCCATGCCGTTTTAAAGATGTTGCTAGGGCTTTTGGTGGAAGTTTCATAGAATCTTTTTCCAGTTTAGAGGTGAGCAAGACTTTTCTAACACTGTCCATGGTGAGATGCATGTAGAGAAATCCAAGGCTGAAATGTCCCCGGCATGAAGCACAAACCAGTAGTGTGGCCAGGCTTTCTTACTTTAGGGAAGACCCTTCAAGAAGGAGAAAAGATTTTCCGCCTGGCCCTGAGGAAAAAATATATAACTTTCTGAAAAATAAGTCAGCAAAACTATCTGCAACTTACCCTCAGTTATCTCTGGAGTCTGAAGGAAAAAGTGGGCGTTTGAAATCGTATGGAGGGGTAACCAAAGAATTTTTATCTGCTGCTGTGTGAACTCAATTAGATGTATTTTGAGGAAAGGGTGTATGTATATTAGATTTTAATTAAGTAGTGTTAATTATAATCTATGAGATGTGCTTACTGCTTATCAGATAATTATGAGAAAGCCAATTTGGCTGCTGGCTTGCGACTAATTAAGTGGAATTAGTAATGATAATTCTAGATTTAATTTGGTTTGCCTTTATTGGAAAAGGGGCAAACCTGCTTGGGATGGGTGAGTCAGGGTAAAAGGACAGAAGCCATCATCCACCCAGAGAGCACCCTGGACTATGAGACAGGAGAAGCAGAATGGGAACATTCATCTGACAGGGGGGTGGGGGGTTCTCCCCACATCTACCATCTTGCCGGACTGACTCTTCCCCCTGCTTTTCTCCCAGAGTCTCGGCCCTTCTTCTTCCATAGAGAAGTTTCAGCGTTCATGTTAGCATGGAAGAATTCTAACTGAGTGAGAGACGGCAGTGATCTGACCAAGAGGGTCTTCCAGCCTGAATTTGGGAGAATGTGGTGCGTGCCTGTTCTCGGGATGCAGACCCCACCGTTGGTCTGCAATGCAACGTGGGGAAGGTGCACAGAAGGCTACAGCAGCCTCAGTACCCCAGCTGCAGGAGTGCTATCTGTTACACTTAAGGACCACTGTATATAGTAAATTGATATTGATGTCTTTCAAGCCACATGTCTTCCAGAAGTTAACAGGACAGACGTATAATCGGAGCACAGGATCTATCTCCTTCAAAGGCCATCAGGACTAACCCAAAGTATAGACCAAAAAAAAA
>PVKM010047669.1:0-11401 GCA_004027735.1 Carollia perspicillata
GCTTTTTCCCCATTAAATTTAATTTACATATTATCTATTCCCTTTCTGTTCTCATTAATTGAGATTGTCATTTTTGTATAGAATTTAGTTATAATAGGTACACATCTTAGTTATATAATTATATCTTATATAACATATGTAATTTTAGCTTCTTATTATCTCCATGAAGATGGATGTGGAAAGATCATCTTTAACCTTCTCTTTTTGACAGTGGGCAGGATAAAATCCATTTGTTTCTGCCATCGATCTCCTGGGCGTTAGAGGAAGTGTCAGGAGCTTATTTGTTTAATTTTATCTGAACTTTATCCTACAGTAGGTGATGAAGGGAAAGAACATATACATAGCAAAACTAAAATGTTACAGGATGTTTTCCTCTATATAAATGCAGCGGAACATGAATGTCTTCCTCTGAAGCAGTTAATATTTCTGGAAAATTGTTATTAAACTGAACTTTATAAATCAGGTCACGTTAACTGTACCCTGGGAGCTTGGTATTTAAAGGAGTCCTATAAGATATAATTGTATGTAGCAAAGAATACTTTAATTTATTTGTGAAATTATTTAATTTGGTCACCGTTCATGTAAACAGTTGCTAGAATATTAGTAGTGTAAAGTACATCAGCAGAATAGATCATCTCTAAAACATTCATAGCTGGTGTTTGAGTTTCTTAAAGCGGCTCCTGATCATTCCTGTTGAGACAGATAATCGTCAGTATTGAGCACCTACCTACCCAGTACTGGCATAAAAAAGTCGTACAGGGGAAGAAGCAGTCCTTGTAACTGGTGAAAAGTGCCGAGGGTATACGACAGGGTGAAACATTCTACGATTAAATGCAAGCATGTAAGGCTCAAGCAGTAAATGCTTAAGTGTCTGAAGAGGGAAAGTGGTGAGACCAGGGAAAGGTGTGACCTTTGTCCTTGAACAACAGGTGGACTTGGGCAGGAGAGAGTGGTGGACGAGGCACAGGGCAGCAGTGTGAGGCGAGGCCTGCGGGTGTGAACAAACAGCAGTGCGCTCAAGAGGGAGAAGCAAACTGCAGGAGCAGGGCCTCGACCTGCTGCTGAGTGCACAGGCCCTGCTTGGACCAGTTGTTTTCAGTAGCACCTATAAATGGACTCTCTGTGAACGAGGCCACTTCAGATGTGCTCCAGGCATTAGAAAGGGATGAAAATGTGCTCCCGTCTGGGCTGCACACGTCATGGTGTCAGAAAAGTGTTCAGCTAAAATCTGCAGGAAACCCTGTTCCTTTATACATGGGGCATGCTTACACTAGAAAATCGTTCATGGTTTATCAGACATTCAAATTTAACTGGGTTTCCTGTGTTTTTATTTGCTAATCTGGGCAGCATAGGAAGGAGGTGACATAGAGAGCAGGCCCTGCCCAGTTCCTACCCCCAGGGCTCATCCTCCCTGGTTGTGAAACTGCAGTCTATTTGCCGTGAAGTGGTCCTCAAAAAGCAATAATAAGTACATGTGTTGAAATAACCTGGAGGCCTGCTTCCAGACTAGAGATTCACTTAAGCCCTCCCTCCCTGAGATTCGCTACCCTCTCGTATTCTTCAGGTGGGTAGGGGTAGAAAACACTGCTACGCATCTGGGCTTGTTGTGAAGATTCAACATTTTAGACCAGTATTAGGCTAGGTTTAAAAATCTCAGTACACCGTGTACTAGCTATGGGGCCGTACTTAGGCCTCTGTCTCCTCATCTGTAAAACTGGCATAAAACATCTGCCTTCTATTATTGTGGGTTTACTTGGCATGCTGCTTAGCACGTAAAAATCATTGTGGTAGTTACAAAATGATAGTTTCCTAACATGTACCGTAGTAGTTGCTTACAGACTGCTTAGAATCTGTTGAAATTGATTATGTGTTCTTTGGCTTTTTTGTTAAAAAAAGAAGATATTAATGAGACCTGTGCTGGGAGAACCCTTATATCACAGAATATCAGCCTGTCTTCTGTTCTTTTCAGGTGTTTACTCGAGAATGTATGAGCCACTACCTGAGGGTGTTCAACTTCCTTTGGAGGGCTAAGCGGATGGAGTATATCCTTACTGACATACGGAAGGGACACATGTGCAATGCGAAGCTCCTGAGAAACATGCCAGGTAACCCTCCCTCAGAAAGCAGCTGGTGTGACCGTGTCACAGCCAGGGTGCTTACCAGCAGCTTAGCAGAAACGAAGGTGCACTTAAAAGTAGTTGAACTGAAACGTGATTCATTATTGTGCTTTTGGATTAGGCTTTCGCGATAAAGGTTGTTTGTAGTATCGCTTATCTTGGCTTCAGTGCAAATCAGGAAAAAAAAAATGGAGTCAAGTTAGATTTTTTTTATACCATGAAATTTATTTTAGAATCACATTTGTTTTTCACTGTAGTGTTCATATGTGTACTTCAGTTTTTTTAAAAAATTACTTTTAAGGAAAGAAAGCTGTTTAATAAAATCACTGGCTCATTTACATTCACTCAGTGTTTTAATTGAAGTCTGTTTGGGAATTGCTTTACTGTTTTGGTTCATGAACCAGGAGATGGAAATATTTTATAATATTATTTTAGGATTTAAAAGCTATAGTAAAAATTCTTATGTCAGATAGTCAAAATTTATTTTAATATTATAAATATTGAATGATTTCAGTTATGAATGATTTTGAAATCTTTGCCGGTATATTGAATTTGAATTTGGTTAAAGCCATTAACAAAATATTTCAACAAGTACATTTCTAAAGAAGAACTCAACTATTATACTCTTAATCATGTAATTGGTGAAAGTAACTAAAAAGGAGCCGTTGTTTGAAGAAAGGTGTACAAGATCTCTGCTTGCTTCCTAGGTCGAGGCTCGTCCTTGAGCAGCTCCCAAAGTTCCAGATAAAGGGTTCCCCAGAAAGAAGGCTGGGGCCCAGAGGGCACCTGTCTGCGTGTTGATATACGGGATTGGCACTTTCTACTTAGTGTCCGTGTTTTCTCTTTTCCCCGCAGGCCTTTTCCAGTCGATTGGGATCCTCATGCTCTTGGCCTAGCTTCCCCTGGACTCATTTTATAGAACATTCCTCACAGGGATCCTCTGAAATAGCTGAGGAGGAAGTGGGGGGGACATTTTCTTTTAAACACCGTAATGGTTGTGAACAGTAAATACTGCTTTCAACATCCACTTTCTAGTAACTGTGGGTTGACTGGCACGTGGGCGCCTCTTGGAAGGAGACAGGAGGAGGAGTCAGTTATGGAGAGAGCCTCACCCTGTCTCCTTGCTCTGCATCCGTTAACTCTTCCCCGTTTTCTCTTGATCCTCTCTCGTCAGTGCGGCGCAGAATTACTCCTTCTTTCACCGGGTGTGCACTGGCAAGTTACTCAGTTTGCCTGCCGTTCCCCTTCTCCGCATTCTTTTCAATACTGTTGAGTAGAGCACTTCTTAGCTGTCACTCCTCTGTGCCAGCATCTTTCTTATTGTCTGATTTAGATCAGTTCAGTGTGATGCAAATACTTTGTCATTGTATCACTCTTCTCCTTTCAAAATAAGCATCAGTATTGTGTTTAGCCCTGGGAAATCTGAGCTCTGTAACAATTTTAAATATTAGCTGGTTGTGATACATTTTTCTGATTTGAATATCAGTTTAGCAATGTCTATCTGAATTTGCTTTTCTCTTGTATTGAATAATCAGCAATGAGCTACCTGAAGATAACTAATACATTTGTTTGATTAATTTTCTGTGTGTGGGAGAAATACATATATTTATCTTTTATGAAATTAATAACTTGAATTTTACTTGATTCTATTATATGGAATTTGGTTTCAGCTTCTCTCACTAATCCTTTTTCCTTGTCATTAAAACTTCTAAAATATTTTTAATAGTATATTTCCTCATGTGTACATAATTTATTTTTTCTTTTTGGTTGAACATGTAGGGTTTTGTTTTTGTTTTTACTCTTTTTCCACTAATGTAAATAATGCCATAAGCTTTTTGTAAACTTCTGTTTTATAAGTCTGTGAGTATTTCTTTAGAATAGATAAATTGGAAATGGGATTGCTGGGTTAACAGGTATGAATTTTAATTTCCTCACCTACTAAGATAATTAGAATGAAATCTGTAAGGTACCCAGACCAGTGCCACTCGGGAGAGCCCCATGCATCCAGTCATTGCGGCTTGCCTGGTGGCAGTGGGCCACCAGGTGACGCCTGCAGGAGGACCGCCACCACGAGCAGAGATGCCGAACACAGGAAATGCAGCAAATCCTGGTTCTTACCAGTGTCCTTAGAATCCTTAGCCTCGAGAAATAAATCAGATGGGCAATTTGATAAATATGGTAGTGTCAGTTATAAATACAGGTTGAAGGACGTGGTTATGAAATTGTGAGGAAAAGGCTTAGGATATTTTAAGACAGGAAACTTTCATAATTTCTGATAACTCTCAATGCTGTTTATGGTACATCTCCACAGCGGCCGATGGTTCTGACTGGAGATGCCTAAGCCACACGGTCAAGTCCTTTAAGAGCCATTTGTGTTTTTAAATCAAAGTCGAAATTCCTTTTACAGCCTTTAGAGGGCAGTAAAGAATTACAAATGAATCTAATACTTAGATCTTAAATAAACTAAAGGATAGAATGGTCATTTTTGATGTTGTATATGAAACTGTCTACTGTTAAGTTAGCCTAGTGGGAGATGTACTGTATTTGTGTATTTATTGGACCTCAGTGCAAATGTTGCTTTGCTTTTGGGATTCTTATCGTGTGGGTCAACCATATAAACACAAGTACTTATACTTAACTTTGTTTTAAATGTATTTTCAAGGTGCTGGGTGAAGAGAGTCAAGGGGTGTTTCAAGTATAAGTTGTTAAACTGTATTTTTTAGGGATTAAGGGATCAAATTATACCTTGTGAATTTAGTCTGCTTGTGAATTGGGTGCGTGGTCAGCGAGAAATTCCGAAATACAGCATGTGGTGTTTGGCCGCTTTCGCGCGTGGGGAAGAGAAGGGACCGTGGCGGTGTTTGTTACGTTGCCAGATTCCTCTTCCGCAGGCGGTGTCCTCACAGCAGCAGCCACGGGTCTCTTTGCTGTTGGAGGCTTTCTTTTGGGAGCGTGCCATTAAGATGCTGGGCTCCTCTTAGACACAGGAAAAGATGACTTTTCAAGACAAAACATATTGTTTGGTAGAACTTTAGGACTATAAGAGGGAAGAACACATTTTAACATTGTTAAGTTTGCCTTGGTCATGGAAACCTTTTGAAAAGATGTGAATTTAAATAGTCAAGACAGATGAATGCAGACTACCTGCTTCAATTTTGAGGCTCAAAATCACCTACTCAGTACATGATTATGGAGGGCCTACTTTGTGCTGCCTCCTCTTCGTATTCAGACAGATACGGCAGACAAGGTCCCTGTAGTAAAGAAGTTTATTGCCTAGTAGGGCAAGATGTACATTTAAACAAGAACTTTAATACACTGTGATTTGCCGTTTGACATGGAAAAGACCAGGTGCTGTGGGAATACAAAAAGCAGACACCTGACAGATGTGGGTGGCATTAAAAAGGCTTCCCGGAGATGGTGACACCAGGTTGGCATCTAGAAAGGAGTACGTTAGTCAGGGGAAGAGTGTGGGAGTAGGGAGTAGTAGGTCAGTCATCTGTCAGAACAGTGTTTGCAGAAGGGGGGTGAGGGGCAGGAGAGCTAAGCAGAGACCTCGAAGGCTGTTGGTTTGACTTTAATGGCAATGGGAGCCATCGAAGGTTCTGTACTGAGGCTGACATGCTTGGATTTGTGTTCTCCAAAAACTCCTCTGGCATCACTGAGAAAATGGATCTGCAGGGTGAGAATAGAGGTCAGCACACCAGTCAGTTGTAATAATGCGTGAGGAATGGCGTTGACCTTGGCAAATACAGCAGCTCCGGGGCTGGAGTGAGTGGATGGGTTTTTTGAGAGAAATGTGGGAGGCAGGACTTGGTGCTTCAGTGTGCAGGTGACAAGTACAGTGGCAGCCTGGTCTCAGCCTAGGAGCTAGCTGGTGGGTAGTGGTGTCACTAATCAGGCCAGGAGTACTGGAGGAAAAGGGCACTTAGGGGTGATGCTTCCATTTCAGACACACTGATTTGAGATGTTTTTAAGGATATATGCTGCGTATTTGGTTAGATTGACCTGTAGCCCAAGACCTCCAAACTGGAGATAAAGACTTCAGACGTAATTAACTTCAGATGATGCTTGAAGCCGTGGACTTAACGAGGCTGCCCGGAAGTAGAGTGAGAAGAGAAAAGTCGTGGACTAGAGACAAGTGGAACCGGACCCCCTAAGGGAGATGAAGAGGAACCACCAGAAAGGTGGCGGAGGACTGGAAGGAAGTAGTTTCTCTGAAACCAGGGAGAGAGGGATTTCAATGAGAAGGCCACAGCTGCAAGAAACCAGCTAAGGCTGAAAACTGCCCTGTCCTTTGAGGGTGACTTTGACTAGGGCTGACCAGTAGCACCCACTCTGCAGTGAGAGGGTGGTGGGGGTGAGGAAGGGAAAGCAGTGGGCACTAGTCACGCATGCTAGTCAAAAAATCTCTTGGGTGCGGTTTTGATTGTTTAAAGGGTAGTTTTAAGTGCTGATGAGAAGGAAGTAGAGGTTGATGAATCCTAGGAGGAAAGGAGGAGAAGAAGAGGACATTGGAGCACAGAGCTGGGGGCTGGGATTAGCTTTAAAGTGTAATGCTGGCAAGTGTGTGGGCTTGGTGGCCAGGGGCTGGGGGAGGGGTTCCCACCGCTCAGCTGCTTTTCCTGTACCCAGTGAGGGAGAGTGGAGAGAAGGAGGTGGATGGAAGAGTCCAGGACAACAAGAGCTGAAACAGCTGTTTCTAGGGTAAGGGAGGGAAAGTGAAGGATTTCTCAGCCTCACGGAGGATTTAGCTGAGGTTGGATGCCATGAATTTTAGGTTGACACCAACGTAGTATGATGATATTTTTTGTAAATGTTTTTGTTTTGTAGTCATTCACTTGTGTTTTCATTTCCAAATGTAACATTAAAGACTCTAGAAGATTAATCAGTAGGGGAGAAACTGTACACTCAAGTAAATCGGAGATTATAAAACAGAATTAATGAATTAATCACTGCATTTCTGTGTATCAAACTGTCTGAACCAAAAAGTTCTGGTCTGCAAAGGAGTTCAAAAATGAAATGGAAAAAAATGTTAGTAAAACCTGCTACTAGAAATCAGTATGTTAGATAGCGAAGTATTGCTCGTTTGATTGTTGGTATGAATCCTGTGGGAAAACTGTAGAGGAGACCCGAGAAATATAGACCGAAAGGAACAAAAAATAATTGAGTTTTCATGGAATTGAGCTCCTTGTATTATGCACAGACAGTTGACTTGGAGCTAGGTGGAAAGTGGCTGCAAAAAGTTTTTTATGCTTCTGAAGTAAACATAGGGTTCCCCCAGAGATAGTGCTGACAGTAGTCCAGTTACCATTTTCATGAGCCATCTATCAGGAGTAAATGAATACATCTCCAATTTTGTCAGTGATGTTCAACTTCCTCTGGCAGAAAAATGTCAAGATGCAAAAGTGTAAACTGTGTAGTTGTTCCCAAGGCTAAAAAACAAGCTGACGGTGTTCACTGTGAATATGTGCAAAGAAGTGCATTTTAGGGAATCCAGGGACCCCTAGGGCAGGAAATCTGCCCTAGGGGTCAGATCCAGAGACACCGAGTGTCACAGTGAGACCTGAGTGTCGTGTTTGGTATGCCGAGACATTACTCAGTTTGTTTCCCTTTAAAAAAGTCCACCAGATTCTGTGGTAAAATGAAGAACATTAAAAAAAAACTTCCACAGATGATATCTAAACTATTTTATATAACTTTGTTTGTCACAGTACAAAGAAACCAAATCACACCCTAGAAACATCTTGAGGGCCAGTACGTGTTGGCAGGCCTGCCCGCAGTGCTGACTGTTTTAAATACACACAGACAGTGCTCCGGGGAAGACTGCCTGGCTTCAGGGCGGAAGAGCTAGCCCTGGGCTAAAACCCAAATTGGAAATGGTAGTTGACTGTGGAAATGATAGTAAATGGTAGTTACTTCCCTGAGAAGCTTACTTAAACCATGATATAGATGACCATCAATCTTAAAACAGCATGTATTATGCTCTTTTACATTGAAAAGTAATTTTGGTTAAATAGGCTATGAATAGAAATCTTAGCCTCATTTGATAGTTTTAGTAGGAAAAAATACATTGTTCGTTCATTCTAGACTTATAAATGAAATGGGAAGCGTATAGCCTGTTCTTTAGAAGAACATTTACCATAGTCAGAGGTTACAGATTCCCGACGGTGTGGAAGACGTCCGGTGTATCTGGAGCGTGCGCTGGCGTTCCCTGGTGGCTGTGCTGTGTCTTCACTTGCTGAAGAGTGCACGTTAAACCAGGCCAGCAAAATCCAGTGTCACTTGGTTATTAACTTGCAGAAAGGAGGATTTCTTAAAGTATGTATCATGACTCTTATTTTTTCATACCCATGTATGTATTTTACTTCCATATTACTCTCTTAAGAAGGGACAAGAGTGGTACTTCCAGTAAATGCATGCAGTAACAAGATTGATCTAGATAGCTGATTAATTAAAGGCTTTTGGAGTGGTAACAGGACCGTGTCAAGTCTGACCCATATTAGAACCTCTTTGTAGTCCTTCCTCCGTGGACCCATCTCTGACTGAACCCCCATGTACAGTAGTGCCCCATCATACTCTGGTGGAGTCTTTGAACAAAAAAATTAAAAATGCGAGCAGAGATCGGCTGCTCCGTGGTGACCTTCAAGCCTTTTGATGGTTTTATAATCTCGTAAAGAATAGAAGCAGAGTCTGGGCTCAGGCCTGCCTCCTTGCAAGGTTCATGTTTTTCTCAGGTGACAAGGTCACATTCAGGTCCTTAAGGAAACATCACTTTTGTTTCCAAATAGCTAGGGAATAGTAAATGTTTCATGCGTAGTGGGCAGGCTAATTGTAAAGAAGCCATAAAATTGAGCTTACATTTATTCAAGATACTGCATTATTATAAGATAAAATTTTTCTATTTAATTTTCAAATACAATTATTCTATTTTATGCCATTCTTTATTAGGTCCTTATATTCTGTAAAGTGATACATTGCTACTTGATGAGATAGCTAAGTCTTTGTTTAGCTTGAATAGCCGAGAAATTGATTATGTAAAGGTTGCTTCTTGTTTTATGGGGCCAGGAGTTAAAGCTAGTGATTTTTTTAAAGATATAGTGCAGATATACAGGGGAGAGCATTGTGTTGATTTTAAGTGTATTTCCCTGTGGGGTCTAACGTCAGTTCTTTGACTCTCTTGCAGAGTTCTCTGGGGTGCTGCATCACTGTCACATTCTGGCATCTGAGATGGTCCATTTCATTCATCAAATGCAGTATTACATTACATTTGAGGTATATGCAAATCATTCGTTGACTTTAGTTCAAGTAAGTCATGTCTTAGGACTCTGTGGTGGTATAAGAACACAACTGCATTCCTCAGTTTTACGTTGTTGCTCCTAGGTGCTGGAATGTTCGTGGGATGAACTTTGGAACAAAGTGCAGCAGGCCCAAGATTTGGACCACATCATCGCAGCACACGAGGTGTTCTTGGACACCATAATCTCCCGGTGTCTGCTGGACACTGAGTCCAGGGTAAGGCTGATGTGCGGCTTAGAAACAAGAAGCAGAGATAATCACAGTCTTCTTTTTTGGGGTTCCTGTCAAATGGAAAATCTTAGAAATTGCCTGATGCCCACATTAGTAGTGATGAGGGCAGTTTTATTAATAGTTTTATGCAAGGTGCACTGTTTGTGAGCAGAATTGGAACAGTAGTGCTGAAACTAGAATGTGCTCTAAAATGGATGTCAAAATAGTAAAGAATATAATAATGCCTATTCATTTCCTAGGTGTAATACTATCCTCTTGTGGTTGTTCAAAAGAGAAATACCAATCGTGAGTGATGGCTTTGATTTGTGGAGAGGTAATATTTGAACAGAATAAGCCAACTAAGGCACTGGAAAAACAAAACAATAACCTGTCTGAAAGTCCAGGAGAATGATGTGAGAACAGGCAGGGTCTTCCCAGCTACACGCTCATTTTCTTAATCTGGGTAATGGTCGTCTCTGTGTCCTGCCTTCAGTAGGTCAGCATCTGGCTGCAGGAGTTAGAAAGCAGGCTGTTTGTCCAGATAAACCCTGAGCATTTCCCGGGCCCCACGCTTTTGTGCTAACGTTCCTTTCCTTAGACCCCTGTTCTAACAGCTGCATGTTCCATGTGGTTTGTCTGCTGGGAGTGTTAATTTTAAATGTGGGGAAACAGGGAATACCTTGTTTACACGTGAACAAATATATTGTGAAACAGGAGACAAAATTTTAAGTGCTTTTTGACATTAAATGTGCAACTTCAAAGAAATTTTAGGATTTGCAGAGGGCTGCTTACTACTAACCCTCCACTCTCTTCAAGGACCCTTCTGTGGAATCCGCAGTGCCTGAAAGAGCTTTAGTTTTGTGTGAATTTTTAGTATATCTTGGTTGGCTAACTATGGGTGGGAAAATAGATATTTGATAAAGAATTGTCGATCGTATACATTAAAGAATTGCTTAGGTCAAAGAGGAGTCTGTATAGAATGGTTTTGATAAATGTATTGAAATACTGGCATGAAAGTAATTTAGAATACTCTGAATGTAGTTAGTAATTTAAGAAATGCACATCTCAAGCCGTTTAGCCTCTGTGACTATTGCTAAACCTTGTCTTTGTCAGGCTGAGGTCATAGAAGTTACAGTTCCTGTGAAGAGTGTCAGTTGGCACATTTGTGTTTCAGTGGATGAGCATCCTCAAACACTGTCGGTGAGCTGATGTAGTAACACACACGACATTTTTCCTGGACGCGAGGCATTCGTTGTCACGTGTGTCCCAAGAGTCCTGGTCAGACAGCACGGGGGCTCCTCGGGCAGACCGATGGGTTGAGGTCTCCGTCCCACTTCCCAGCTTTGACCTGTGTTCTCAGTGTCTTAAAAGGGCACGGTTACTTATCTCTGCCGCAGAGATTTGTGAGAATTAAATTATGTAATTCACTTACACTGTTCATCATAGTACCTGGAACATAAGTGTCAGTTGTTAGAGTTTTTAAATGATTAAAAGTCATCGTGTGTGTGTGTACTTTATAGAGTTTTATGATTGTTAGACTTAATGGTTTTCAGAAAACATGAAACTACTGAGGCTCATGTCCACACTGACGTCAAGTCTGACTGGTGAATACGGAGCACTCATGTGACTGATAGCACAGGGTTTGTAACCAGCTTCCATGTATGGCTGTTCTGTATGAAACAAGTTAAGTAGTCAGGACTCTTGCCTCTGAAACATTCCCACTGATATGAACAGAATGAAAGGGAGAAAAAAATTTGCAGGTGGCATTATTGTCTTGT
>PVKM010047670.1:0-11392 GCA_004027735.1 Carollia perspicillata
GTCTTTTCACAGAAGTGTGTTAAAACATCTACCACTGCCCTGTCTTTGTGTGGTACATGCCAGTCTCCTTAAGAACACAGATTTCTCAACTAACAGTTCTATTAACACATTGTCTGTAATACTGTACTATGAATGAATCACTATTTCATACATTGATTTAATTTATCAATAATTCAATAAAAAATACAGTGCCTATTAACTTTCAGACTGTTAGTAACCATCCAGTGACCACGATGGACACATATTTTAAACATATTCTACTGGAAAAATGAAGGGTACTGATATAACTGTCATTAGTTACATTATCTTCACTACTTGTAAACTTCCAATTTTTAAAAAATTTTATGTGAATGAAAGAAGCAAAAGCAGGTCAATGTTGCCTGCCCTTGACTAGCAGTCTCGTGCATTTATTTCAGAATAGCATATTGCATTATTCATTCGCCTCCGGTGTATTAGATAGGCTAGATGTGTTGCTAATGTGGAATCACGGAAGACATTATTATCCCTATCATACTCTATAAGGACATAAGCAGTGAAAGCAATTTTTAAAACTCTTGTAAGGGGCATAAAATTGCAATAGAAATGAAAAGATGCATATATGGGTATCTGTGTATGTGCCCATTTTGAATCGTATTTTATTTTCAGTATTTTTTAAATTGAAAGTAATGATAAAATGGAAAATATCATGCTTAAACCAGAAGCAACTTATTGAACAAAAGTAAGATTTATGATATAATAGGAGCAAATTGTGCAACCTGAGAAAACGTCCTGGAAACCAGTAATGAACATGAAGGAAAAAGAAAAGTGACTAACAAAATGCTGTTTTTATGTAACTTATAGAAAAACCTTCAGGCAAACACTACAGTGACCAAAACTATTAGAATTAAGGAAAATAACAAAGTACAGTATATAACTATTTCATAAGGGTTTTATCAATGTTTTTCCTGAGAATGAGAAAAATGACACTGGTAAAGCTCAAATGTCTTCTCATAAAATGTATAATTCCTGAAATATTTGCATTAATAACATATTATTTATACAAAGTTACTAAGGGAAGATTGAGCATGTCTTCTGGTTTGGCAATTATTCCCCTATAATTCTTAAAATAGTGCCAAGATGATTATGAAATGTGGAACGTATCAAACACTCCTAATTATTTCCAGCATTTTTCTTTATAAAGTAAAATAATGCCCTCAGACTTTTCAAGGCCTTCTGGAAATAACTCTCAAAGATAGTTTCAGGTATAAAAGCCAGACTGATTTTATTTTTCTAATTTTAGATTCTGAACTTGAGAAGGCAAAATCAAAAGAGTTATTGGAGGAGATTTGGTTGCTTGATTAAATAGCATCATGGATGCTGAGAACTAGTACTTGGTAATCTATTTAATCAAAGTGACAATAAAGTATTTTAAAAAATATCAAACAAAGTAACATGATTATAAGGAATTTTAGCTCTTTCACAACTGAGAAGCTGTGTTATTTATTTTTGCTTTTTAAAAAATAATTAAGGCCCTGGCTGGTGCGGCTCAGTTGGTTGGAGCAGGTTCAATTCTCAGTCGGGCATATACCCAGGTGGTGGGTTTGATCCCCAGTGGGCGCATACAAGGGGCAACCAATCAATTTTCTCACATCAGTGTTTCTCTCCGTCTCTTTTTCCCTCCCTTCTCCTGTCTGTAAAATCAGTAACACACATCCCTGGGTGAGGATAAATAATAATAATAACAATAGTAATAATAATTAAGGACTTTATTAAAGTCAGAACATAGAAGAGGAATTCTTCTGATGCGATATAGAGTCTATCTGAATAGATTTCACAGAGGGTGCAGAATAATATTTTACTATCTCTAACTAAGAGTTCTAATATTAATTTACCATTTTTATGGATTGATTATTTATTTTTATTAAAATCATACCCAATTTAGAAAAATTCCAGTGGCTATAACTTTAAACCAACAAGAAATGCATTAAAAAATAAGGTAAACTTTACGTGAGAATGTCCTATCCTCGGGAGCTTAAAAGCTCCTACTGTGGAACTTTTAATATTTACTTTTTTTATTTTTATTTTTTAATTATATTTTTCATTACTGTGTATCCCCTTTATACTACTTCGTCACACAAAAGAAGAAAATTTTACCATTTGCGATAGTATGGATGGATCTGGAGAACATTTTGCTAAGTGAGATAAGCTAGTCGGAGAAAGGCAAATACCATATGATGTCACTCGTGTGAGGAATCTAATGAACAAACTGAACTAACAAGCAAATTAGAGTCAAACTCATAGATAGAGAGCAAGCGGACAGCTCTGGGGGTGGGGAGGTGGTGGTTAGGGAGTGGAGGGATTGAGTAACTTACCACTTTAACAGAGAGAAAGCTAAATTCTAGGTTTTCATTGATACAATATTTGGCAGTAGAAGATTCACAAGCTCCTTTCTGTTTCTTAAATTATCTGATGAATAAATCCTTCAAAGTAAAAAAAAGAACTTTGCCAAAATATCGGTACATTTTATAGCTTCTTCTCAGACTCAGTTACTACAATTCAAAACAAATAAGGTTCACTTTATTCAAAACCTCTACAACTTCCCATACACACTCGGATCTTGTCCTTCACTATCCTTCCTCATATTCTAGAACAAACTTACACTTTAATTTAGGATTAAATCACTTTCCTTTTTTGTTGAAAACCCAGTGGCCATACACGGTTGTATTTCCCTATCACTATGGCTCCTACTGTAGTCTCAAGCACCCACATTAATTATAACTTCTAACTAAAACAAAAACTTCTCCTTTCATAGAGCAAACTAGAAGATAGAAAGTTGAGAAAATGGATCACTTAAGGATCATCACTCATGAATACTGGTAACTCATGAATACAGATAACAAAACTTTCTCTAGCTACACACATCCCTTTACACCTTCAAAAAGTGACAAGATAAAGCATTTTTCAACACACATATCCTAAAGATATAATCACTTTATAGTGTATGAAAATCAGATGCAAAAGAATAGGAACCTGAAATTATGCTTACTAATCAATGTTTCAGTGTCAAATGGTACTTATAAATTATCTGTGTTCGTTAAGAATCTGTTGATTAATGCAATTTTTTAATCTCGAGGTTTTAAGTTACCTACAAATCTTACAAATGATGTTCAAACTGACACATTACAAAAATTATTACTGTTATTACAATGTCAGAATTATGAACATAACTTTGCATTTTTATAATCTTAAACATTATGTATCTGTAATGTTAGTTCATTTGATCAGAAAGCCAAAATAAGTAGTTTAGGAAGTTTATATTAAACTAGTATTTTCATTAAAAATCACAAAAATCATATATATATACACACACGTGTGTGTGTGTGTGTGTATGAAGTCTGTCCAGAAAAAGTTCAAAGGAGAACACTTTGTATAACATCAGTGTAACCTGGCAGCCAAGGAGAGTGGACTGGAATGCGCATACATGAACAATGATGACGTCACTGTACTAGTCAGTGGGGGTGGTAGACACACTGAGTGAGCATGTGTACTGTGTGGCCATCGCATTCAAAATGACTGAGCAAGCAGAGCAACAAATCTGCATCAAATTTTGCATTGAGCTTGAACTTTTCTCCATGGAAACTATTTGGATGATTCAGAAGGCCACAGCTATGGATAACTGGTGATTGACAACTTCATCTCAACAACATGCCTGCTCATGCATCACATCTCATGTAGTTTTTTTTGTGAAACATCAAATCACCCAGGTGACTCAGCCTCCCTACAGCCCAGATTTGGTGCCCTGTGACTTGTGGCTTTTC
The DNA here is from genome assembly GCA_004027735.1 of Carollia perspicillata. Lineage (NCBI taxonomy): Eukaryota > Metazoa > Chordata > Mammalia > Chiroptera > Phyllostomidae > Carollia > Carollia perspicillata. Next base: position 3,798 of record PVKM010047670.1, read on the forward strand.
CCAAAACTAAAATCACTTTGAAAGGGAAGAGATTTCAGACCATCACTGAGATTCAGGAAAATATGATGGGCCAGCTATCAGCAATTGGAAGAACTGTATGAGGTTCCAAAGTGCCCATTTGGAAGGGGACTGAGGCATCATTGTCCTATGTACATATAGCCTGTGTCTTTTACCTTCTTCAATAAATGTATTTTTCATATCACATGGTAGGATACCTTCTGGATAGAGCTCATATATGCTATATTACACTGAACCCTGATAAACCAAAGAAAAGTATTAAACTAGTATAGTTTGTCCTAAGATTCACCCTACTTATGTGAACTTGGATTCTTAATATGTTCCTAAGCTAGCAGTTTCGGTAAGAAAAATTCTTTTTCCTCAAAAGCCTAGTGCATCTAAAGTAGTAAAAGAGTGTTTTTTTTGTTGTTGTTGTTTATTTTCTCCAAATTCTGGGGACACTGAACTTATGTAAGCAGTGATATTTATCTCTAAAAACCATTTAAAACAGACCTCCTTTAATTTAATGACACTGTAATCTAATTTATTAATACTCTCCAGAAGTAGGAAAATATTTCACATTCACACACAAGAGGTAAAGGTTTTTCTGAATTACAAGCACTTAGCTTTTAGCCCAGTTGTACAACTTCACCTGCAGGTCAAAAATAAACCCAGAAATACCCTGATCAGGGCGGCTGGCTGGGTTGGAGCATCCGTCCCTAAAGCAAAAGGTCACGAGTCTGATTCCCAGTCAGGGCGCATGCCTGCGTATTGGTTCTGTTTCCCAGTCCGGACTCATACTCAAGGCAGCTGGAGAGGCAACTGATCGATGTTTCTCTCCCTCTTTGTCTCCCTCCCTTCCCCTCTCTCTGAAATCAATAAACATGTCCTTGGGTGAGGTTTAAAAAAAAAAAAAAACCAACAGAAACACAAAAACTCACCAGTCTGAGTCTCAAGAGCTAGAATCCTTCCCAACAGTCACACACACAAAGATTGACTGATTTGAGCTCACACGTAGAAAAACAGAAAAAATTAACAAATTCAATTGTCATCTCTCACTCCATCATCCATTTGATGGAAATCACCAGGAGTCATATCATAAGACCAAACATTCAATCATTGCTACCACACAGGAACCAGAAAAAGCAAAAACACGGAAATCAATAAAGACAAAGAAAAAAATTAGAAAAAAATAGAGCATGATGAGCAAAGTTAAGTTTCTATTGCTACTTGGGATTTACTCCAAGGAGCATGAAAGGACATGCTTGAGCATAAGCAGCCCTGAGGAGACTTCTCCGGAAAAGCATCTCTTCAAGGGAATGCTCCTGGACATTTCAATGGCTGGCCTCCAAATTTGTTACAGGAATCATGTTCTAAAATGTAAAACCATGATCCTCATGCAGTATAGTATGAGTCCTTTTATCAATGATTTTTAATTCACTAATTTAAATTATTAAAAGTTCACAGCAAAATGTTTTTTAAAAGAGAGAGAGAGATTCAAAGGAGATTCTAAATAAAGGCATGTTAAGATAAAATTGCTAGGTGAGATAGAAGACTGCTTAATATCTTACAGAGCCGCAAACTGTATCCTTTGGGGTTATCTGTTCCACCAAATAGAAATTATTTCATTTCCAGCAGACAAATATCTACACGTTCCCCTCAGCCACTGCAGACTCATAAAACAGCTCAGTCAATAGAAAGTCAAGCCCAGCCCTGCACAACAAAGCATTCGACACTCTCTTCTATCTATTCCAAATATTGGATCTTTTTTTTAACAGACCTCAAAAATGTTTACCATGCCTCAATATATCTTTTGGCATGCATCCTGCTGAAATCTGGTGAGCCCTTTCATTATGAATATTTAGATCTTTTTTTTCAAATCACGGACATTTTTTGCTACTATTTAATTATTGACCAGTTCCTCTTCCTCCTTCTGGAAATCTTACAACGAATATAGTGGATCTTGCAGAGTCAACCACATCTTTTCCCTAATGATTTCCATCTCCTTCATACAAACAACTGAATTCATTAGTTGGAAAATTATAGTACTTGAATCTTCTTAAATGCACTGGTGGTTGTTGTTGTTGTTGTTGTTGTTGTTGTTGTTGTTATTTTGCTTATCTTCTGCCTCCTTCTGCAACTCTATATTACCAAGCATGAGTTCTATTTGCACTGGCCAGTCCCCTTTCTGCTGCTGGGTCCTGTCAGATAGGCTGTTATTTTATTGTTTGCTTTGTTGTTAATTCCTCAGAGTTCATATCTGACACTCCCCCAGCCTCCTGCCTAGAAAGACTCAGCCTACTCATTCAGCCGATTCTTGGCATATCGCAGCCTGGAAAATCTGACATATGTTTACAAAGCCAGTTTTGATCCCCCTTTCTGTACTCGGCAGAGCGTGGTGGACACACACCTCTGCAGACCAAGCTTTTCCGAAAAGCCTCTGCTTCGTCCCAGGGTCTCTCTAGTACGGCTTCCCAAGTCCATACCCCATCCACAAATAAGAAAAGCCCGCCCACTCCGCTCATGGGGAATCCCACAGCCCAAGGGCTCACTTGGATACAGCTGCCCATCTGCTCCACCAACCACATGGCTCAGAGGAGGCAAATAGACTGGGATTGGGAGTGTGAGCAAAGGGAGCACAGTTCCACTCACCACCCTTCAGAATTCTTCCCCAGACATTTATTACTTCACTGGGTTCCCAGCAGACCCCCTGAAGCTGCTGCTTCTGTCAGCCCGTGATGTTGTATGAAGTGGATCAACAGGGAGAAGGGTATGAGGTTGGATGTTGTTGAGCTGAGCAGGCAGTGTGTGAAAATTAAATTGTATTTGACTAGGGAGGCTGGCAGGTCTTCAGTTAGTTTGAAATAAGCAAAGTGGTCATGGCAAGACTCACTCGCTCCATGGCCAAATCTCAGGGTGGCATTAGGATCGAGTTACTTCTCTACCAGTTGTTTATCATTCAAAGAACTGGTCTATCTGGGTTCTTTACTTACTTTGCTGAATTCCTGTACTTCAGAGGATAGCACACGTAAAAATGGGCCATGCCCGAAGCCATATGGAGGTGGTACAGAGCTGTGGGTGAAATGAGGGAAAAGCTAGAACTCAGGCTGCCACAGAATGGAAAGGTTGTCTTAGATGTATTTCTTCCTTTGAATTGCTTTTGTCCTTGTCTCACGTTGCACCTGCTGCAGGAAGATGGACCTGAGGCTCCCTGGCAATGGGGAGGCCCTGTCCTGGGAAAGCCCAAGTGTGAAAGCCTATGACCAGCGCTTCTCCAGGCCTTGGAACAAACCATCTCCTCTCTGACTCCAGTTCAGTGCTGCCTTGTCTTTCTGCTTTTCAGCACCAGTGTGGGGAAATACAGACAGCTGATTAGTGTGGGGGCTTAGGGGACAAACACAGTGAGACTCTCAGCTGTGAAGCAGTGGTTGCTGTGGTTTTTAGTGTGTTTGTTAAGGTTTATCTCAAACACACTGGTGGTCTGACTGCTCTAGGTTAAAAACATTTTTGTGACATATTATGGTATAGGTCAGCTCCCAAAAAAACTAAATTTAGGTTTCAAATTAAACCTCCAGCTATTCATAGCCTATCTGCACCTGAACTTATGTGTTAGGCATCACCTTTGCAATCTGATGCAGAGTTGAGGGGCTGATCACTAATGAAACTCCATTTAAGATAATGGGCTTAGCTTTGTAAACGTGGAGAGTAACACATCCTTCGGGATTACAGAAGGCAGCTCCAGCGGCCCTAGGAAGAGTTTATGGCTTTGCAAAGAAGAGACAAACTTGAAACGTTGTCCAGATGATTAGAACCTTGAAGTGGGTTCAGAGATCTTCCTGCCTTTCTCCCGTTTAAAGTCAATAATTATTTACAAGTGCAATTAAAAAATAAATCCGCCCGAATATTTTAACAGTAGCTTGGATCTGCTTTTTTCTTTTATAAACAGAAAACATTGCTTGTGTTTTACTTTGCTTAACTTGTAGCTTTATTATCATTTTACTTCCTATAAAAACACGAAACACAGGGAAGAATATAAAAGTTATGCATGGTTTTAGTAACTAGAGGTTACCTCTGTTAGCATTTTACTAAATGCATTTTTAGTCTTATCTGTACATAACAGCTAATGAGTTAAGTCACATTTATATATTTATTTTAGTCAATAATTTAGACAATATAGAGCTAGTTTTTAAGTAATATAATCAAGATTTTTCAAAATTATATTTTAATTTCTATTTTTTTCTCATTATAAAAATCCAATAGTTATATACTAATCAGTTTAATATTCTCTTGCTTCCCAGTCCTTGCCAGTACACCCCAAGAATTCATCCTGTCTTTTCATTTTTATTCTCATATTTCATTTTATTTGGGTGCCAATTTAAAATAATTAATTGGGCTTAACTCTGTACCATGAGCAGACATTTTGCTCTGTCCAAACGCTCATGGAGACATTGGGTCCATAGTTGTGTCAATCCTGCTCTTCTCCCAGGTTCCAACCAGAACCCGCCTACCTGGCCCCATGTGTCATTACCAGCTAAGCTACAGAGACAACAGTTATTCTTGGCGATATAGCCACAACATAACTATTGGGCCAATAATACTTGATAGTATTTTTTGTGTTACTCCTATAAACCAAAAGTAGAAATAAACATTATGGGCTTTTTGAACATAAGAACATTTTCTAAGTGTGTACATTTTGGATGGGACCAAATATCAAGGACCTTTTAACGTGGATCAAATGTCCCCATTGGTATTTGCACAGAACCAAATGTCCTGCAAGCCCATATTAGCAGACATTTCAAGTCCCTTGTAGCATGGACCAAATGTCCTTGTGGACATTTTGGACAGAACCAAAAGTCTTGCAAGGCTCTCTCTCTCTATATATATATATATAGTCTGGCATCAATGCCTCATCATGGTTCTATAGGACAATCCAGTAAAAAAAATTACTCTACCTATTTATTTTTCCTGCTTGAAAACTTTAAGTTGTTTTTGTACTGGAAATTTACATTTTCACGAGCATATGCCTAGAACTCCTCATTTTATTCATTTTGCCTAAAATATCTCCTTCATTTATAGTCTTAGGTATTTTTTCAGACCCAGAAACTTTTCTTTATGTATCTTTGATAATACACTAAATTATAGCTTCTACTCTATTCATATAGTCTCATTCTCAAAGATGCCAATTATTCATAGTTTCATTTTCTATCCCGTAAATCTATCATTTTCTTTCTTACATTTTTCTGCATTAAGTAGAAGATGCTGTGTTAACTATTTCCAACGTGGATTTTAATTCTTCAATAGAGTTTTAATTCCTACACCATTTTCCCCGCCATCGGCAGTTCTCTTTCAGCCACTGTCAACCCCCCTTCGAACACTCTTTCACTGAGCTCCTTTTTGTCTTTTAATAACTCAAAGCAGGTGCATTCTGAATCTTTGTCTTTTACTGTGATGATGAAGATCATCACACATACTTTGAAAATAGTGCTGTGTAGCAGTGAGTCCCCCTTTTTGTTGTTGTTGTTGTTTCCCCCCTTAATTATACATCATTGACGGAGGAAAATTGTTTACCTGGCTGGGTGAGTGCCAAGCCGCAGAGGCCGTCTCCCTTCGTTCCCACTCTGTTGCCAGCTCCCACCGACCGCATCTCCCTCACAGGCCTCGCCCTGAATGTGGATGAGCACAGCTCCTCCGGCTCTTACCTGGGAGGCTCAGCTTCATCAAGAATAGGGTGGATGAAGGAAAAACATCTTCTAAATTAAACACAGAGAGAGTATATTGTATTTATAACTGTGTTTCCTATTTATGCACAAGAGCATGGCTAAAAAGCATAAGGTTCTACATAAAGATGCTAAGGCACTGATGAGCTGTTTAGCTTCCCATGTCATCCATTATCATGACCAATAAATCAATCATACTGATTGGCTTCCTACAGCACGGTGTAGGGTGCATTTCCTCATACATGGACACACTGCCTTTTATCATTACTCTTTAATTATCATTGTGTGGCCAGTTCCCAGTACCCAGTGAACTGGCAATGGTTCAAAACTCAACTAGAATCAACTCTTTCCGTATCCACTTTTTATGATGATGAATTTATTCACTTAACTAAGCTCATTGCCATTTATTAATGTTTATTCTAAGAACCATCCTAGACTTGTGGTAATTATATTACACTCCTTGTTTTCATGATAATATGAGAGTAATTATTATTAAAGCCAATGTTTACAAAATGCTACACAGAGATGCGGAAGGAGGAATGGGTCCTCCCGTCGGAGGAGGGTAAGTAAGGATTCAGAGAGGACTTGGCATCCGAGTTTATCTGTAAGCACAAGTCAATTCTCTGTAAATAAAAATAGTATGGAAAAGTATAAGGAGAGCCAAAAATGGCAAATAGCACAATGTGACTAAGGGATGGGGTACTTAAAGAGAAAAGCAGATGTAATTTGGAAATGTGGGTTTACCGTAAGTCAGGGAAAACTTTGCATGCCAGCCTAAAAGAATTTTCTTTTGCTATCTCTCCAAAAATAAAACACTGATTCTTACTCACTTTACAAAATCTGACTGAATATTTCCCAATTTTTCTACCTGAAACAATTCTTTATTTGCAAGAAAAAAAAGATATTTTCAAAATCTACAGTGTCCATGTCCTATAGTATCAATTGGGTGATTTTTGAAATAGATTGAAATCCTTTTCACTGTCATTACATGTTAGACAGCACCACCTAATGGTAAGCTGTTAGTTTACAGCCACTTCTACGATTTGGGGTGGGAAGAGAAGGCAAAAGGCACAGAAAGGAGTTGGGGGGAGTCCCCTCCGCAGGAAGACCGCCCAGGACTGCAGTAAGGGGTGTATGGAGTCCGTTAAAGGGAAAAACTGCAGGTGATTGGGAAGGGCCCCAGATGTCTCGAATTACTAAGTTTCGACACATCACCAAGTTTCAGTCAGCATTGGGGACCCTCCATGTTCCCCGATGACAAGCCGAAGTATTTTTAACTAAGGCTATTGTGAGAGTGAAAAATACATACCCCTCTAATATTAGGTTCTTGGCCGTCCCTGTTACTAATGCTTTCACACCAATGAGAGAAACCCCAAGTGTCCAAATGTTTGTCTAACACCACACATAAGCAAAGAACATTTATAAGAACTATCTCACATGGTATAACTGTTATCTTTCTGAAACAGAGGTAACATGGCAAAGTGTCATAAACACCTTCAGTCCCCACCCTTGCTACTTTTCTGCCACCTCCCATTCAAAGGGAGCACCCGCCCACAGAAAGTGTGGCTTTGTGCTGGAGGGCTGTCTCTTTTCATTGCACCCTATGAATAGAGAGGAACAAACCAGGCTAGAGAAAACGCCAAGAGGCACGTGTAGGCACAAATCCATCCTATTACAAAGAAAGAGAGGCCCTGGCTGGTGAGTCTCAGTTGGTTGGAGCATCATCCCGTAACCAGAGGGTTTTGGGTTCAATCCCCTGTCGGGGCACAGAGGATCCCGGGTTTGGGGAGGCAACCAATCAGTGCTTCTCTCTCCCATCAAGGTTTCTCCCTTTTCCTTCCCCTCTCTCTCTCTAAATACAACCAGCAAAATGTCCTCAGG
>PVKM010047671.1:0-11386 GCA_004027735.1 Carollia perspicillata
TATATATTTATTGCCATTTTATTATTCATATTCACATTTTTAATCTTTCTTCTTCTTCTTCTTAAAGAAGACCCTTTAAAATTTAATGTAATACTGGTTTGGTAGTGATTAACTCCTTTAGCTTTTCTTATCTGGGAAGGTCTTTATCTGTGCTTTGACTCTAAACGATAGCTTTGCTAAGTAGAATAATGTCAGTTGTTGGTCCTTGCTTTTCATCACTTTGAACATACCTTTCCAATCCCTCTGGCCTGCAAAGTTTCTGTTAAGAAATCAGCTGACAGTGTCATAAGAGCTCCCATGTAGAAAACTACCTGCTTTCTCTTGCTGCTTTTAAGGTTCTATCTTTGCATTTGACCTTTGAGTTTTAATTATGATGTGTCTTGATGTGGGCCTTTTGGGGTTTATCTTGTTTGGTACTCTCTGTGCTTCTTGGACTTGTATGTCTAACTCCTTCACCAGATTAGGGTATTTTTCCACTATTATTTTTTCAGATAGGTTTTCAGTTCCTTGCTTTCTTTGTTCTCTCTCTGGCACCTCCATGCTGCAAATGTTGGTGTGCTTGATGTTGTCCTAGAAGGGGCAACACTTACACTAACCTCATTTGTTTGGATTCTTTTTTCTTTTTGCTGTTTTAATGGGTTTTTTGCTTCCTTACATTACAAGTCACTGATTTGATTCTTGGCTTCATCTACTCTTCTTTGATTACTCTTCATTTCAGCTCTGGTGGTGAGGTTCAGTTGGTTAGAGCATCATCTCATAAACCAAAAAGTCACAGGTTTGGTTCCCATTCAGGGCACATGCCTAGGTTGCAGGTTTGGTCTGAGGTCAGGGCACCTATGAGAGGCAATTGATTGCTGTTTCTTGCATTAATGTTTCTTTCCATCTCTTTTTCCTTCCTTTCCTTCTCTATAAACACAAAATCAATATTCATGTTCTCAGGTGGGGATTTTAAACATTCTTCATTTCAGTTAGTATATCCTTCATTTCTGACTCTTTTTTTATGGTTTCCCTGTCCTTTTTATGCTGTTGATATTCTAAGTTCACTGAGCAGTGTTTTGAACTCTGCATCTAATAGATTGCTTGCGCATTTGTTTTCCTGGAGTTTTGTTCTATTCTTTCATATGGGACATGTTTGTTTTTCTGGAATCCTGTTCTAGTCTTTCATTTGGGATGTGTTTCTTTGTCTCCTCATTTTGGCAGCTCCCCTGTGTTTGTTTCTATGTATTAGGTAAAGCTGCTACAACTTCCTGGCTTGCCATCATGGCCTTATGTGGTAGGTGTTCTGTAGGGTCCAGGGGCAAAGCCTCCCTGATCACCCAAGCTGGCTTCTCCAGGTGTACCCCACCCCCATGGATTGTGTACACTCTCCTGTTGTATTTGAACCTAGATTGTTGTTGATACATCAATGGGAGAGATGTACCCCCAGGCCAACTGGCTGCAAGAACTGGCTGAAACTACTATGGAGGATCAGCTGTGCAGGGGCCCACCCCCCCACAGAGTAGGACTTACTTCAGCAGGGCTCTGGTGCATGCTGAGTCCACCCCATGTCACTGTAGAGGTGGTTGGGTGGTGATATACCAATGTGGTCTAAAGCTGTCCACTGGTTGCACTGGCTCAGGGGCCTCCTAGAAGGTTCAGGCCAAGGTCAGCTGCTTCCTGTGTTTTACCCAGGGTCACCTAGCATGAGCTACAAAGCAATCTGCAGATGGCTGCTTCTTATGCTGGTCTTGGAGGTGCCCAGGTGAAGCCAAGATGCCCAACAGGGCTGGCTGCTGCTAGTGCCAGGCCTGGGGCCACTTAGCAAGGGGTATGGGACATCCTGAGGCCAGATGGTGCTTGTTTTGGAGATTTTAGGATAGTATGAAGCATGAGCCAAGATATGCCATTCATATAAAAAAGTGACTGGGCACAGCTTGGATGAGCCAGCCAGTTGGGTATAGCAGGGTTCCAGGTAATCACCAGTGTGGGACAAAGAGTGTGAGCCAGATGGATGGGTACTCAGATATGATGCCTGCCTGCTAGCACTGTGGATGGGGTCTCAGAAAAGGAACAATGGCCTCTGGCAGCATTTCTGTCCGGCTGAAATCTTACCCCCAACTCTCAACCTGGTGTCAGACAATTCAGTTCCTTCCCACATGTCCTTGGCACCTTTTGAGCTACTGCCCCAGCACTAGAGCTCAGAGGGAGTGAGTCTGTGTATGTTTGTGCATGGGCCCTTTAAGAGGAACTGCCTGGAATTCCAGAAGCCCTCTGTCTCACAGAGGCATAATCTGCACTGGTTTTTACAGCCTGAAGTTACGGGGACTTCTATTTCTGGCACTGGAACCCTAGGCTAAGGGACTTGGTGTGGGGCTGGGGCTCCTCACTCCTCAGGGGGCACCTCTGCAGCTGAGATATCCCTTCCAATTTTTATCTGCCACACATGGGTGCAGAACCAGCCAGTTCCATGTCCCCATCCCTCCTACCAGTCTCAAGGTTGCTTCTTCTTTAAATCCCTAGTAGGACTTCCATTTGACTAGATTTCTGGTGGTTCTGAATGATGGTTGCTCTGTACTTTAGATGTAATTTTGGTGTGGTTGTGGGAGGATGCAAGTACCACATTTACCTATACCTCCATCTTGACCCGAAGTCAGTGAGAAAACTTTTATGTGTAGTTTTCCTACTTTAGGTTAAGGTTTACAATGTGAAAAGCACTGTAAAGAAGTTTAGGCCAAAGAATCAAGGTTCCCAGTCAACCACTGATGAGCTGTATGATCAGTTTTAATCTATTTATCATATGTAAAGAGAGACTGAAATTTTGAAGGTCATAGCATTATTATAAAGATGCTTTGAGATAATGGTTATAAAATTGTTATATAAAAGCAAGGATGTATAGCTTCATAAGAAAGTCTGGTTATAACAGTATTTACTATAATGAGTTAATATTTAACAAAGAAACTACTCTGTTAACTTGTATACTTAGCACTCGATGTAACAAAGTGTTAGTATGTAACTAAGAAAGGTTAACTCATCCAGGTGAGATGGAGAGGTAAGGAGAGAACATTTCTGAGCGCTATAGTGGATCCTTCTGTAGAAGACCAGCAGGCATTCCCACCCCTTCTCCCTTGCTGGCTTCTCAATATAGAGGCTGAGAAAGTATGCTCATACACTCATTTTCTTAGTCTCCTTTGGAGCTAGGGGTATATATCATTCTGACACTGGAAACCTAAAGGAAACATGCTCACATGTGGGGAGAGGAAATCCTATGGACATTTCTCTTCTCTCAGAAGAAAAGGAGAATAAAGATGTGACACATATATACAGTGGAATACTATTCAGCCATAAAAAAGATTAAATATTGCAATTTGTAACAACAAGTATGGATCTTGCCAAGTGAAATAAGTCAGATGTAAAGGGATAAGAACTGTATAATTCCATTCATATATGTGATACAAAACAGAAAGTAACAAAAGAACAATCAAAATAGACAAACTCATAAAATGGTGAAGGGAAGTAGGAGGAGGACAAAAAGGGTAAAAGGGGTCAAATACATGGTGATTAAAGGAGACTAGGCTTTGAATGGTGAACACACAATGGAATGTACAGATGTATTATGAAACTGCACACCTGAACATTAAATAATATTAGTAACCAATATTACCTTAATAAATTGAATTAAAAAAATAAATTTAAAAAATTTCAGTGCAAAAAAAGAAAAAGAGGAGAGTCTATGTCCTATTCCTCTTCCTTAATTTCTTGTCTTTGAACATAGTTGGGTAAGGACATGTGCTTGGAGTGGTGGCAGTCACCATTAAACAATGAGGCAACAAGTCAGTATGCCATATTGCAACTAAGAGCCAACATTCTAAGAATGTCAGAGTAGGTGAATGGAGAAGAACCTTGGGCCTTGATGAAACCAAACATCCTCATAGTTTAAACCTCTGATAGTCAGATTTGCTGCAGCTGAAACACCTGAAATGAAATAAGTAAAAACCACTGCTTTATAAGGTATTACCTATAAGGTTCCTTATAATAAGCTTACAAGTCTATGAGAGTCTTCACTTCCAGAATGAGCAGGGCCCAAGAATTTGGCTAATGTTAGAATCCAAAACACCAGAATCTAAGCTGCACACAGAAGACCTTGAACAGTTCTTGCCTTTACAGCCAAGAGGCATTTGTTTTTCTGACCTGAATTAGTACAGTCAGAAAACAAAACAAAACAAAACAAAAAAAGCAAACAACAACCAAAAAAGAAAAATAGTCTAAAGACTGGAAAATTCAGCTTACTGATATGTTATTAACCTTTTTCTCATTTTTTAAGAAACGAGAAAATATGAGGCTCAGAGCATAACTTAATAGCAAATAATTGTGCCAAGATTTAACCAAAGATCTGATCTCCAACCACCGTCATTCTAATGTATTAACACCATGCTCCTTCCCTCCTTCCACAAGGGGAAAGAATGATTCTTCCTATCCATGTAAAATTTCTTGACTACCCAAGGTATATTAAATTACAGAAAAGAGAATGGACAGATATTATATTGTGATTACAAAAGGACTTTGGCTTTTACAAAAGAAATTGGACAAAGTTTGGATTTGTTTAATATGCAACGTAACAGATTAGTAATGCATGCCGGCTCTCTGACTCTTAGCAGGAAGAATTGAGCTGTGGCCACTTGCCATTCTGGCATAAAACAAGACAGAGTTACACCCTGTAGTGATTATGAGACATAAAAAAAAAACATTATTTTGAAATGGTTGTGTTAGACACAAACTCATTGTGCAGACTGATGCCAACCAAATACAGCAAAAGGAAAGTTAAGTTACTTGAGAACGCAGCCCTAGGAAAAGTAAAATCAAAGTGTGATTATGTGTGCAATTTAAGAATGTGTAAGGTGATGGATCAGTACTACTTGGATTCCAATTCAAAAGAGGGAAACTGCTCAAAAAATTGAAAAAAAAATTCCCCCAAAATGTATCTGGATGAATATTGGCAATATGTAAGTATGTATTCTTTCATCTGATGAAACATAATAAAAAACTTCTCATGAGACAACAGGTCAACATAACTTGTCTTTCCACTACCACTAAAAGAAACAGCCTCATTAATATTGAGATATCCCTGTTGCTCTGGTATATAATGATTTCTAGAACTACATGTCAAGTGGTATTAAACAGGTTGGGAGGGTACAAGAATAGTCATGTTTATAGAGTCAGCACTATGCTTTTCAGTAGAAACATGTCAGTTCCCTCCATGTTGAAATACAAATACACATACACACACCATTCCATCTAACAATTAATGAAACTAAAATGTAAATGTTATTTTTTTACATTAACTAGGTCTTGGGATAATGCTACATTTATGCAGTATTTAATGCTACATAAAAGGAATAATGTGTGACCACAAGAATAGCTTTCTAGTGAAAAACATGATTTATCAAAACAGAAAATGCTGAAGAGGCAGTGTACTGGCTACAGGAAACAAAAAACAGCAGCAATGAATTAGAAGGTATACCAGAGCTAAGAGAAAAACATAAAGTGATGAAAGGTTAATAAAAGATAAGAAATTTGGGGGACAGATGTAAGAGAACCAATACATATAAGTAGAAAAATATTGCAAGGAACAAAGAGAGAAGACAGAATATTAAACCTCCAGAAATAGTATATAAAATTTCCCTACAGCCATACATAACTTGGAAATATTAATTAACAAAGTTCAAGGATAATGGAAACAACCTACAAAAACTTGGGCAGAAAAAAATATTAACGCTAAACCAAAATTAATTTAAAATCAGAGTTCTCTTCTAGATCTCTAAATGCCATAAAAATTTTTAAGCAAAAATATTATTTTTACCTAATGAGTTGTGTACTCCCTAAATCACCATTATCTAAGACAGCAGTAAGTAGATGTTCTCAGACATTCAAAGTCTCTGAAAGTATTCTGTCTGAAGAAAATTAATTGAATGTGTTTTCTAGTTAACTGAAACATGAATCAAAACAAAGTAATCCGGTTAAATAAGAATATTAGTATAAAAGAAATTATAGTGACAAATAAAATATGTAAAATAATAAATGTTTCTTTTTAATAGTAGAAGACCTTGTGGTAAAGTTACTTATACTTTTGTACAAATGCACACATTAGAAAAATGTAACTGTGTTTCAACTGGCAAAGAAGTTGAGCCTTTAGAGGTTTGAACTGCATGATAAAAGAACAGAAATCATCCAAACACTTTAACTTCTTTTCAACGTACCTAGTGATATAGAAATAAATACTTGTCCTTTACCAAAACAACAACAACAACCACAGAAAATCTGTATCCTGGCATCAGAAAAGCAGATTTCCAAGCTTCATTTTCTAACTCCTTAAAAATAACTGACACCACACAAGAGTGGCTTCTCTGGGGTCCCATGGGTAAGACAGACAACACCTGGAACCGGGTCAGGAGGAGAATCATTGTCCAAAATACAGAGTATGTGACAAAGGGGACAAGTAGAGGCTCAATTCAAAGAAAGAGGACTCCCACATCCAGAGGAACCATATGAACCTCACCAGAACACTGCACCTGTGTTTTGTATTCACGATGTTGTATTTCAATGGATATCAAATCTGGGGTAGATTCTCTCCTCAGCATCCTTTGCTCCCAGGAGTGTGGGCTGATAGATTTGTTCACTGGTTCATTGTCCTATTTCTCCTGAAATTAGAGCTTCCACCCTCTTGTGCTTTCTGCACACTTGTTGCACTGGCCTCCCCACTTCCTCCAGAGCCTCTCTGCAATAAGTTTTTCTGGGGCAGCTACCTTCTGTTTGGAGGCCATCTGTCCTGAGAGCTTCTTCTTTCTTTGGAGGGTCTGAGAGCAACACAGGCACCTGCTAGGGGGTCTGATTTTTCAGATAGCCTCTCACTCCAAAGAGGAACCCATAAAAGAGGAAAAGAACATGGCTTCTGAAGAAAACCATTGACACTTGGAAAACCTTCAATATCCATGTTGGGGGAAATACCCCAACACTGAGATTGAGGAGCAAGGGAGACACTTGGGACAGTGTTTGATGAGAGAACAGCTGGGGAGAGGCTCATGCATGAAAGGAACATGGGGGACCCATTTTTGGAAGTTGTGAGATGCCCTCCAAGGGAGGGATTCACTACAACGCTGCTTAGAACCTTTTAAAAATACGGGTATATGGTGTAATTTGATGTCAAAAACTATTGTTAATAAAGGAGCTATATGATATAAAATATAAATGAATAATACACCATAAAACCATTGTACAAATCCATTGGTGTATTGTTAAAATATAATTGAGAAGAAACAGGTATCAATAGACAAGGTGGAATTATTTAAGAGTTATGTACAAACATAATGAATAGAATCTGGATGAAATGGAAGATTTCATAGAAAAATGTAAATACTGGTAATAAAAAATGACTCAGATTGAAGCAGAAAGTTAAGTGGACCAATAACCAGAGGGGGGGAAATCTTTACAATGACCTAATGATATCTTACATCTTTAATCTTTGAACTTAAAAATAAATCAGAGATATTTTTT
Organism: Carollia perspicillata; assembly: GCA_004027735.1. Taxonomy (NCBI): domain Eukaryota; kingdom Metazoa; phylum Chordata; class Mammalia; order Chiroptera; family Phyllostomidae; genus Carollia; species Carollia perspicillata. Next base: position 7,528 of record PVKM010047671.1, read on the forward strand.
CAAAAGAAATTGGGTCCAAATGGTTTTATGAATTAGTGTTTTCCAACCTCGAGGTTTTAGAGCATAGAGAAACATAGGAAGCTTGCCAGCGCTTTTACAAAAATATGAAAAACCTCACATTAAAATATGTAAAGCATAAACATAAAGACTACCATTCAAGCTAAATTGTGGCTATGTATTAAAAATAAGTCTTAAGAAAAATAATAGCAAATCAAATCAAGCAAGCTATTAAAGTATTATACATACTGATAAATTAGAATTTATTTCAGGAATGCAAAGATGGTTTAACGTAAAGTGATCTGTTAATTAAAATCGCTAGGTTGCTAAAGTTTAATATCTTCTTGATTAGAAAAAATTCTTCATAAAATAGCTCATAAAAAATATTTACTGAGCATGATAGAGTAGCTTTGTGGGAGACCTAACTGAAATATTAAAGGCATTCACATTAGAGCGGGAATCATGACAAGGAAGTGTGACGTCACTGTGGGTACATCAATTTGCCCTTCTGTTTCTTATCATGTTAGAAATCACTAATAGTTACACTCCTTATAGGCATGGGAAACACAAACACTCATATTTTGTCAATTGAAATGTCAATTGGAACAATTTTCCTGAAGGGCAAAGTCATCAAAATTTTTTAAATGTGCAAATCCTTTTCTATCATTTTTTATTTAGGAATTTATCCAAAATGTATTTTTAAATGGTGCACATATATTACACAAGGTTATACATGCAGTTGTTTATACTAGTGAAAAATTGAGGGTAAAGAAAGATAATTGTCCCGTAATAAGGTACTGCTTAAAGAAACAATGTTCTATCCATTACCTAGAATACCGCAGTCACTAACAATGATTCTGTTAAAGATTACTTAGTAGCATGAGAAATACACACAATATTTTGTTAAATAAAAAACTGCATAGCATGTTTCCATTTTAATTTTAAATTGTATATATACAAATAGGAAAAAATCCAGAAGCACATTTACCAGGGTTGCTAAACCTGGATAACAAGATTATGAGCAATTTTTAATCTCTTTATGTTGTTCTTCTGTGTTATCTAAATTTTCCACCACAAACATATATAATGCTAGTAACCAAAGAACCATACAAATAGCATTTATTCATTTAACACACATTTATTGAGACTCCTTATGTGTCAAGCACCTCTAGGTTCTAAGGAATTGCTGGTAACCAGGTTGATAACATTCTCCACTCACTTTAGGGAGGAGAGATGGACAATAAGCACCAGACAACTGAAATGATAAGACAATGTTACACAGTGCGAGTGTCCTGAGAAAAACAGAATGAGGTGTGCTGTACAGTGGCTTGTGGGGACAGGTTAGTGGAATGGTCACAAAAGTCCCCTTTGAGGAGACAACGATAAAACTAAAGGAGGAGGGCACTTCCAGCCAAGATGGAGGTGTAGGTAGATACACTGTGCCTTCTTGCACAACCAAAATAAGGACAACGACAATTTAAAAACAAAATAACAACCAGAACTATCAGAAAATTGAATTGTATGGAAGTCCAACAACCAAGGAGTTGGAATAGACACATTCATCCAGACCAGCAGGAGGGGCAGAGCCTGGTGGACAGGGGTCGCAGCAAAAAAAAGTGGTGACACTGGGAGCCAAGATGGCAGCCGGCAGACCCTGGGTGCGCAGGTGGCAGCTGGCAGACTCCAGGCATGGGGTGGCAGCAGGCAGACCCAGCGAGGCGGCGATTGGAAAGAGGGGCACAGCACGTAGGGCCACTGGCTGATCAGTGGTCCCATATTCATGCACAAATAAACCAGGTGAAATTGAGGAGTGAGACAGACTGCAAAACCCAGGATCCCAGCATGGGGAAATGAAGCCTCAAAACACTGACTGAAAACACCTGTGGAGGTTGAGGTGCTGCGAGAGACTCCCAGCTTCACAGGAGAGTTCGTTGGAGAGACCCACAGGATCCTAGAACGTACACAAACCCACCCACATGGGAATCAGCACCAGAAGGGCCCAGTTTGCTCGAGAGGAGTGGCAGAAGGGACTGAAATCCAACAGAGAGCTGAGCAAGTGCCATTATTCCCTCTCTGACCCCACCCCCACATACAGCATCACAACCCAGCAATGCCCTGGTGAACACCTAAGGCTCCACTCCTCATATGTAACAGGTGGAACAAGACCAAAAAAATGGCCCAAATGGAATAACAGATTAAAGCTCCAGAGCAAATACAGCTAACCAACAAACAGAGAGCCAACCTATCAGATGCACAGTTCAAAGCACTGGTGATCAGGATGCTCAAAGAATTGGTTGATTTTGGTCACAAATTAGATTAAAAAATGAAGGCTACTCTAAATGAAGGGAAATGCACAAGAAACCAATAGTGATGGGAAGAAAACTGGGACTCAAATCAATGGAGTGGACCAGAAGGAAGAAAGAAACAACCAAGCAGAAAAGAATGGAGAAACAAGAACCCCCCAAAAATGAGGAGAGGCTTAGGAACCTCCAGGACATCTTTAAACATTCCAACATCCGAATCATAGGGATATCAGAAGAGGAAGAGGAAGAGGAAGAGCAATAAGTGGAAAAGTTATTTGAACAAATAATGAAGGAGAACTTCCTCAATCAGGCAAAGGAAATAGACTTTCAGAAAGTCCAGGAATCTCAAAAAGTCCCAAAGAAGTTGGACCCAAGGAGGAACACACCAAGGCACATCATAATTACATTAGCCAAGATAAAAATAAGGAGAGAATCCTAGAAGCAGCAAAAGATAAGGAGACAGTAACCTACAAAGGAGTTCCCATCAGACTGTCAGATGATTTCTCAAAAGAGACCTTGCAGGCAAGAAGGGGCTGGAAAGAAGGATTCCAAGTCATGAAAGGCAAGGACCTACATCCAAGATTGCTCTATCCATCAAAGCTTTCATTTAGAATGGAAGGGCAGATGAAGTGCTTCTCAGATAAGGTCAAGTTAAAGGAGTTCATCATCTCCCAGCCCTTATTATATTAAATGTTAAAGGGACTTACCTAAGAAAAAAAAGATAAAAAGCATGTATAGTAAAATGACTGCAAACTCACAATTATTAACAACTGCACCTAAAACAAAAACAAAAACAAACTAAGCAAACAACTAGAAGAGGAACAGAACCACAGAAATGGAGATCACATGGCAGGTTATCAACAGGGGAGTGGGAGGAGGAGAGGGGGGAAAAGGTACAGAGAATAAGTAGCATAGATGGTAGGTAGAAAATAGGCAGGGGGAAGGCAAGAATAGTATGGAGAATGTAGAAGCCAAAGAACTTATGACGCATGGACATGAATTAAAGAGGGGGAATGTGGGTGGGAGAGGGTGTGCAGGGTGGAGGGGAATGAAGGGGGAAATGGGATAACTGTAATAGCAAATTAATAAAATATACTTTAAAATACTAGAGGAGGAGGAGTCAGGAGTTGAAAGATGATAGCAATAAACTAGTTGGTATGGGTGAGCTGGCAGAATGTTTTCAGGAAAAACTTTAAAATTATTAAATATTATGTTAAGATGGTGGTTAAGAATCTTGAATATATAGGGGAGTAAGGTGGGGTTATGAGAATGTGGAGAAGAAAGACAGTCTTATTTGGAAGTAGGCCATGCAGCTTTTTAGTAAAAAGGCTTTCTGGGCAGGGGGAGCAACAACACAGCACCAAAGGGCCAGAAGCATGGTGAGGTTGTGGGCTAAATTGAGTGAGCTGATGATGTAATAATGGATACACAATGGAGTGATCAGGTCATAGACAAGGTGTGGAGGGGATGGAGGAGCTGATCCCACAGGATGGTCAGGTCATTGTAAGGGCATTTACTCTGAGAGACAGCAAGGCATTGGAGGGTTTTGAGTATATAAG
>PVKM010047672.1:0-11384 GCA_004027735.1 Carollia perspicillata
ATAAAACGACCAGACTGACTATACCTATCTGAAGCACAAAGATGCACACAGAACAGAATCAGAGTTCTTGGAGCTGTTTCTCTTTGTAATAAAGCTACTGCCCTTAAATTTCCCTCCTTAGTAAAAAAAATTTGAAGATCTTGCACTATATCCACTATGTCTCCTTCCTTATCTATAACATGGGATAGTAATAGTACAGCTACTTATGATAGAACTATTGGGAGGGCTGAATTAGGTAATAAACAGGAAATGCTCAGAACAGTGCCTGGTGCATACTATATGCACACAATAGAAATGACAGGTATGTGATAATAACTTTGTTGCTTAATTTGTTATTAAACATTAGGCCCAGTGTGTCATCCTTTACCCAGTAGGACCAAATAAAGATCTTGTGTTAGGACAGTTGTTTTCATCAAATAAGTCTAATAGAAAGCAATTGAGTTAGTTTAAAATACTTATGGAAGCTAGAATTTACTATCAAATAGCAATTAATTTCTTATGTCATGTACCCCTAGAGACATTTTCATTTAAAAAAGTGCTTTGTAAAGACCTAAAGCACATTTCTCTGGAGAATCCTAAACTAATTGTGCTAGCTAAATCATCCTGTTGTATGTTTTACGAAAAGCTCAACAAGCATTTTTTAATACAAGCTCATACGATCCACATTTACAGGTCTTATATACACTAACAAACCTAAATGACCATTGAACACATGTGCGTAGACGCATTTGCAATATATTGATAAGAACTTTATTTGCCAAACTTTGTTGAATGGGAGGAAAAAGTTGAAAATTTTACTAGCTAAGCAATATTTTAAAATTCAAAGAAGAGCTTCATGTTGACAATTCAGACCAAGGGAGAACTTTAAGGTAACAAATATTAGTTGGAAAGTCTTTGTAAGGGCCTACTCCAACAAGCCAGGAAATCTTTTGAGACCCAGAATATTCTGCAAATATTTCTATACTTAGAATGAGAAAAACCGTGAGCAATACTGGGCTCAAATTCTGTTTCTACCACTTAATATTTAAAGATTTTGGTAAACCTAAACTCTTTGAACTGGTTTACTCCCAAAGAAATTAGATACCACAATCTCTGTCTATAACACAGGGTGCTAGGAAAATTAGGAAATGTACAAGTTCTTTAAGATTTTATTTATTTTTAGAGAAGGGAAGGGAGTGAGAACGACAGGGAGAGAAACATCACTTTGTGGTTGCCACTCAAGCACCCCCTACTGGGGACCTGGCCCACAACCCAGGCATGTGCCCTGACTGGGAATCGAACCAGAAACCCTTTGGTTCACAGTCCAGTGCTCAATCCACTGAGCCACACCAGCCAGGGCAAAATGTGGAAGTTCTTTGTAAACTAATGTATACTACTATTTGTCTCTTATTACAAGTGTTTGTAAAATTTAAAGAGGTTTCAAACAGAATAAATTTCCCCTAATTATATCACAAGTACTTATGTAAGAACTCTACAAATGGTTATTATATTCCATAAAATATACTTTGTAAGATTTCAGAAAACCGTACTTGAAAAAACAATAGTATGAAAACTTCATCTGGGTTCATTTGCTCCTAAATAGGTTTGGCATTTTATAAATTCATTTTAACTTCACACGTAACGTAACTCTTAACTACAGCACTCTCGGAGTAACTCCATCTATGATACAAGGCTGTAAGTAGGTGATGACTACCATCGGGTTGTGCCACGGAAACCCAGAAGCAAGGTTAACACCAACAGGAAAACCAAAAGGGAGTTCTCGGAGAAGGTAACATTTCGGCTAGGCCTTGAATGGCCTGGTGTGGGCAGAGGTGGGAGGGTTAACGGGAAGGAATGAGAGTTAGGAAAGGAACTCCTGGTCATGATCAATAAGGTAGAAAAATATACTGTCTGTATAGAAAATAGGAAGACACTTGCTAGAGCAGGAATGGCAGCATAGGGCCAATAGGTTGGGAATGAAGGCTGAAAATGTTCAGAGGTAGATTATGAAACATCTTCAAAATCTTACCAAGAATGTGGTCATTTTCCTATAAATGAAAAGATTATCTGATATCTCATTACTCAGCAAAAATATTCCTTGAGTTTTTATTGAGATTCATTCTAAGAAATATTTCAAAATCTCATCTGATGGTCCCTCATGCTTTAAGAAATGTCCCAAAATTTATAAGTTGGTTAAAAAAAAAAAAAGCTAAACATAAAACTCTGCTTAGAAATACAAGTACCAGGTTCTTTTCATCCATTCCCTAATTCAAACTGAGTTGAGAATCACTTATTGACTCAGCAAAATGTTCTGTTTACACTATGCCACTAGCATACTAAAATATACATAATATACAAAGTGTTTTGCCTTTCAGAGCTTATAGTTTAAAGGGAAAAGCATGTCAACAAATAATGAAGTAAATTTGAGAAGAATATTAAAAAATCATTATGGGGAAACAGGAGAGGTAATGAATTATTCTGTTGGAGCAAGTGTGAGGGTGATGACATTTAAGCCAGATTTAAAAAAAAATAAAGTTCACGAGAAGTCATGAAATGGTGTTCTAGGAAGAAGAGTGTGTGTAAGGCCTGAGGTGTGGCGGTACAATGCTGCAATGCCTATTCCCAAAAGCCACCTATAATAGTGGGTTCGAGGTGACATTCACACTCACAGGATAGTAGTCCATAACCTAGCTCCTTTAATTTGGATGAAAATACACCTAGATAACAGTGTATCAAATAAAGCACATCTTCAACTGGAGACTTTATAGGTAGGAGTCCTCACCCTGATATCTCCAGCCCCCAAAAGGGATGCACTCAGCTGCAAGAGATGATCTTATGCAGCCCACATCAGCACTAAGAAGCCTCACCCTCACAGAACCGTGTCTTTTAACAGCCCAGGGGCAACGTTTCCAAACTTTCACCAGCACAAGCCCAGTTACGTGAGACTCTGCAAAGGGAAGTAGGGGCCTAGGTTTTCCAGCTGGGTTCTACACAGTCTGGTCAAGCAGGCCTTCCAAGTATGCACGTCCACTCACACTTCCCCAGTCCAGACACAGTTAACAATTAAGGGTTTTTATCACCATTTAAAAAAATGTTGAATACAGCTCACACTTCACCTTTATTTTAGCTCAGTACACTTCCAAAGAAACAATAGTGAAAGAGAAGCCCAGATAATATCCTATGAATAAAAGGCTTAAGCTTTGTGTTAAGCCAAAGTAACTAAAGTATACATTAATAATTTTATATAACTAAAAAGTAGGTGATAGTGGAAAGATGAGAACAGAACAGAGATTAAAACCAGACTAGAAAGGGCTCTGTATGACAAGTCTAAACCTATTTTCCCCTAACAGAGAAGAAAAGCTGATTTAATAAAATTCATTTTAATAAAACGTTTTCTAAGTTGGATATGACTTTTTTAAAAAAGCTCTTATTTTTAATCCCAAAAGCTATGAATTAAAAACAGTATCATCTTCTTTAGAAGGGTGTTCCCTGTCCAACAGGCCTCTTACAACCTCTCCGCCTCTCGCTTCCGCACAGGTGCACACCCCTCCCGCGTTGCACTGCCTTGTGTGCTCCCAGAGAAACTCTGTGATTGTTTTTTACCAGAAAACATTAAGACTGTTCAGACGTCCACTTCTCCCATTAAACTGTAAATGATTCAGAAATTAAGATCTGTCGTTCATTTTATTGTAGAAAATTGTCAAATGTCTCTAAACTGACAATCAAATTAATTATATGCTTGTTAAAACAGAAAGAAAAATTAATATAAGCATCAGTAACAGGATATGCACTGGCTATGGTACAATTCAAAATTTATTTCTAACACTGGCTCACATTTCTTTAAAAAATTACACTTCCACTTAATGAATTGGAAATATGTTTAATATAAAAGATCGATATTCTCAAAGCATTTCCACATGAATTTAGGAAAATGAATTTTAAACAATCTTCAAAACATGATAAAGGACAGTGGCATCTTTGAAAAACATACAAACAAAAAAGTTAAGAAATCACAAGAAGATGTATTATATACTTGCTTTCCGAAAATTAGGTGTGTGAAATAACTAACAGTCACCTAAAAAAGTCCCCTCACACACACACAAATTGGAAATGAAACATGTAATTATATGCATCTTTGTAGGAAATCTCCAGAAGACAAAGATTTTTAACAATATAAAGATGGTGACGAGATTAACAAAAGCTTAAGAAGACTGAGGTTTAACTGACAATATCAATTCACATGATTCTGAAATAAAAGGTTCCTGCTTTAGCTTTATCTTAAATTGCCTTTGCTTCACTGCTTCATAATACACAGTTACAGTGTAAATCCAAGAGATGCTTAAAACAGAAGATTAAAATAGTCTTAAAAAATTTTTCTTATCTGAGAAAATACATTATAATAGTCCCCTTAAAATATTCCTGATAACATTAGAAGGTTGTGAAGTATTTATATAATACCACAATCATCACATGAATTCAGAACTGTTACCTTAACATTTGATAAAAAATTAAGCTCCATGGGGATTACAGGTCTCTGAAAACTACCGTTTAAAAACAGAAAAGCAATGAGAGTGATCTGGCTTTGCAGATGAATCCTGGGTAACAGAGCTATAAAATTATATATTTAGTTCTAACAATAAATAAGACTTTGAGGATATTTTTAATTAAAATTATAAGGACACCAATTTTATCATCTATACTTACATAAACTGTGTTCATATAATCTGGGTTAAGGTGGGAGTCAGTATATAATTATACTTCAAATAAACTAAGTTCAGCTACACATATAATTTTTAAAACCTAATTTGTATAGCTAAATTTTTTTGTTCCAAATGTCACCCTGAATGAATGAAATTCTCAAATCCCCACATACGACATCAAAAAAATGGAAAAAAAAACAATTACAGCAGAGTAATGGTTCCATTTAGCAATTGAGAAAAATAAGCTGCACATTGAAAGACTGAACTTTTTTATCACCTTCCTAACATTATGTCTTCTTTTATACTATACAGAAGGGATGCCATAAATGGCATTTTCTGAAGCCTCGATACTAAAGTCTTTAAAAAAAATACACAGTATTCATACTGCATGCTTGAGCTGCAAAAAATAGAATTACAACATAATGTGACTTGCCAACATTGTGACAAGCACTGGGGCTGGCATCCGGGAGGACCTGAGTCCCCTCAACTCCCGTTATGTGGAAGTACAGATCACATGGTTTTATTATCTACAAAAGCATTCCCACATCACATAGCTATTGCATAATCCAAGCATAATAAATCAGAAAAATATCAAATATTTATGAAATTTTAATTTCTATCTAATAAGTTTATATATATCACCCCCATTTCTACTCCATCTATGAGATCCCAACAATTCTAATAATATACCTTATATATTTTAAATAATGTTAATGACTTATAAAACTACTACAAGTTATTTTCCTCTCTGTGAGCTGGCTGACACAAATGCCGGTAAGCAGCTTTCCAGTAATCGTGTAGGACATCTGGGCCCTGTCTGCACAGATTAACTAGCTACTGCTGCCCTTCTGCTGCTGTAAATGAAGCTTCAAAATGAGCTCGCGAATATCCTCCCGTTTGGTCTTTATTACATGACGAGGAAACCATTTCTCCAAATGAATTGGAAGTTCAAAGTTAACAATAGGATCCTAAAGAGAGAAAAGAAAGAATGCAATCACTTTAGCAGTTTGACTCAAATTTGTTTGAATTTAACAAAAGAAATGAGCAATTGCCAACTTTATTTAGTAATAGATTTACTGAGATAAGCTTCACACACCATAAAATTCACCTAAAATACTCAATTGCATGGTTCTTAGTACAGTCACAGAGTTGTGCAACGATTACCACAATCAATTTTACATTTTCATTCAATTGCTAACCTTTTAACAACAAAATTAAATCCTGTTTGCTCTTCTACAATGGTATTTAACTGAATAGTGGAAAATGGAATTAGTAAATATATAATGATTCAGCACAATACGAATGTCAGATTGGTTTGAACACAAATTTTTCCAACGTGTTAATGTTTTGAAACTATTAAAACAAAGAGAAAGCCTTAGCAATGAATGAATAACCTCAGATTTTTTAAAAAAAGCACATAACAACCTGCAGAAGTGCCTTCTTTTAGTGCCAGAAATAGGCAATTTAATGGCTTCAAGAACCTCTGTATTTTCCATTATGTTAAGCTTAACCAGGAAAAGTTGCAAGTTACAACTGTGAAGACTTTCCCCCATGTTTAAAAAAATAAATAACTGCCAAAGAATAAGTAACTGCTACCTGTAGATCACGTTTATAAATCTGATGAAACTGTCAGAAGCCAGATGTAAGAAGGACTTATATCTTGAAGAAGAAATGAACGGTCCCACAGTATAACGATGAACAGAAGACTGTGACTCTTGGATCTAATGTCAGCAACAGGTAACTATGCAAGTAGTTTTATTAGAATTAACACTGTTTTTGATAGGGTTTAGTTACAAGTTCCACAGGTTTGGAGTGTTCTATCCCAAACCTTTATTTTTTCCTGCCAAAGCTCAGTTGCATTAGTTCAATTTGTAAAACACAAGGTTTGGTTCTTTGAATTTTCCCTCAGAAATCTTAAATGGTGCTACAACCTATATTAGAAGTATACTCTGCTAACCGAGGCTATATAAAGTAGAATTATGTAACAAAATATGTTATATAACAAGGCACTTAGAATTTTCTAAAAATAAAACCAAATCTCTCCGGAAAGAGTATTAGAAGACCAGAATTGTTGCCAACATAACATATTCAGTAATTTCCATAATGTGTACCACATTCTGCTATATATAAACATTCCTTTCCAGTTACACCAAAAGATGTAACTGTACCTTATAATCCTCACTCTTTGAAAGTACCTTTAAATATTTTCCAAGCAAGTATAAATACCCTGCTCCTATAACTATTTTATAAATAATACTGGTAATGATTGAGGTAATAAACTCGCAATTCAAAATGCAGAGAGTGATTCCTTGCTATTTAAAATTTTGTCTTTAATATTACTACAGTTTGTTGTATTTATCTAGTTTATAGTTTTCTGAACTACTTGAATACATGAGTCTAGTTCTGAAAATTTTTCTTCAAATTTCTCTGCTTTATTCTCTACATGCCTACCTCCATACCCATGTAATCCTTCTGGAACTCCAATTATATGTAAATTAGACTTTTTGACTGTATCACACTTGTCTCTTACACTCTTGTTCTTTTCTTTACATTCTCTTTTCTCTCTGAGAAAACTGGATACTTTCTACTGTCTTTCTTTTTAAAGTTCACTAATTGTATTTTCTGCTATAATCCAGTCTGCTATTAAACCCATTCAATAAATTCTTAATTTCAGATACATCATTATACATTTTCAACTCCAGAATGCTCATTTAAATTTTTTAGATCCCATCTCTTCATTTTGTTCATCTTTGACTATTTTCTCTAACATATAAATCAAATCATTTCTAAGTTCTTATCTGCTAACTACAATATCTGAATTATCTGTTAGTCCCATTCCTTCTCTTTCTTTCTTTCTTGATTACCGATGACATGTCCTGCTTCTTTGCTTGCCTAGTAATTTGTGACTGTATACTGGTAACTGTGAACAAGAAACTTATCTATATCTTTACCTACCTTAAAGAAGCTTTCCACATACTGCAGTAAATAGACTCCACAATCACTGCTATTATCTTGTTTAGGAACTTTAGGGCATAGGTCCACCATGTTTGTTTTGTTGAATTCACGACGAGTTTTTCGTTTAACTTCCCACTCTACCTCCAAATACCTAAAATCATCAAAAAGTAGAGTGGCTTGAATAAAAATCTCTGTAATATTAATCAACACTTTCACAAAGGTGAAAAATATTTGTTTCTAGATGTATTGGTTCAAGACAAATTTCCAAAGACTGAATTTTAACAGTAGAAATTGTATGAGGCTTGAAAAGTCCTGCTTTAAAGAAAATCACCTGAGTTTCCAACTAAAAAGCTCGACCTTTTACAACAACTCAACTTTCACAACTTGAAAACATAAAGTCATTCATACCACAAAGTAAACTAACAAATTATTTTTAAACTTTAGCTGCTAGTTTTTTCCAGATCCTTAAATTACAAAATTACACAAACACACACACATATACACTCAATAAGAATGCAAGGGCTCTTTTTTCTGAAGTGTTACTTTTGATAACCACTAACATCTGCACTGCTCATTTGTAAAATTACATTTTTGTTCAATTATGAGTACAAATTATGAATTTACTTTTGATATAATCCTTGAGAAATATTTATACTTAATATTAACACATAATAGGGGATGTATATTATTGATTAGATTCATAGACCTCATCTAAATACATAATAAAATATAATTCTGATATAGTCTTGTGATTCTTTTTTTTTAAGATTTTATTTACTTGTTTTTAGAGAGGGGATGGGAGGGAGAAAGAAAGGGAGAGAAACAGCAATGTGTGGCTGCCTCTCACCTGCCCCCTACCAGGGACCTGGCCCACAACCCAGGCATGTGCCCTGACTGGGAATCGAACCGGAGACCCTTTGGTTCACAGGCCAGCACTCAATCACCGAGCCACACCAGCCAAGGCTAGTCTTATAATTCTTAAGGTAGCTTTAAAATTGAGATTTTGAGATAACCAACTGAAGAGGTAAACTGTCATTACTTACTCTCGTAAATTCTGAACTGTGTTTTGTATAGAAGCAGCTTTCAAGGAGTCTAGTATGAGAATGCATGGCCTGTGAAGAGCAAAAGAAGAAACCAAGATATAAACATCTATATAGGAAGTGAACCTAAATATCTGAAAATATGGTTATATCGTATACCTACCTTTTACATATTTTCTTTGGTATTGACATATTCATCTCAGTACTCTGAAATAACACGAATTTTTATGACTTTGCAATTAAAGCTAGTTTGAGTAAATTAACATTCAGTTACTCTCTAAATTAGGAAGTTTTAAACAACTTTGAAATAAAAATTTCAAATAAGAGTTTTTTCATCATCTATTTATTTTCCTATACTGATGAAACAGTAGTTTATACAGTTTTATATATGGCCCAATAAGTTATGGACCTTTAATATGTTCTAAATAACAACCTAGAACTTGAATTACTTCTATTCAGTTATCATCTTAAGCAAAGATAAACAAGGTAATTAAAATTGAATCTATGCTTCCATACATTCTCTGCCTCGATAAATGTCAGTACAGACACTTCTTTCCTCGCATCAAAAAGCAGAGTATTGATGTATATTTTAGGGAAAAGGAAGGGATGGGTGTTTTGTTGATAAATTTGAGAAAAATAGGTCAAACTTAAACATTTCTTTAACGTGGAACTTCTCAGTATCTTTATTATTCCAATTTAATAGTGAAACTCTAAGACAGGAATAGCACACAGGTTTACCAAACTTAACTGACCTTAGAATCTTTTTCAATCATAAATCAAATCTTAAAACAAATATTCCAAGGAACCCAATGGGAGACATGGCTTTGGAGCAAGAAGGAACTCCCCAATCCTGCCCCGTGACAACAGGAAAGGAGACCGCCTTCTTCTGCCCACCCTATAGCATGGCAGTAAAGACACAGGCCCAGGCCAGGGAGGCTGCTGCTATCCATCCATACAAAAAAAAATCATTAGATGGCTACTTTAATCAATTAAAACACCCTACCTAGACCATGCATACTAGTCCAGAGGCCCTTATACAGAAAAGTTAATGGTAACTATCTTAGTCTCAGGAGTCAAGTGGATTGACCTCGAGCCTATTTTGAATAATTTTTATCAACAATTCAAAATTGAAAGTAGAATATTAAAAAAAGAAAGCAGAAAAATATGCTTGCTTAGCTTATCAATTACACTAAGTTCAAAGAACTGCTGACATAAAAAATAAAAGTAAATCTGACCCACAGAAATTAGAAAAGTAGTCAATAAAGGTGATCAGATAAAATTAAATAAACAAACCTAGGGAGTTAAAAATAAACCAACCAGATGCAAAAAGAATGATAATTTCTCATGTTCTCTTTTCTACCCCCACAAAAATCCACTAAAAAATCATAAAGAAGCAAAACTTAATTATGAGCCTCCGCAGTCCATCACAGCCCACCTAGCACTGCTGTGTCTTACAGGTGCCTTTGTTTTCCTTCCTTCACATCTGTAAAGAACATACTCACTTGGGAATCCGCTGCACCCAAGGACAGTGCTGAAGTGGTATGTGGATCACCATCTAGTTAGAAATAACAAAGCGTTATGAGTCTTTATGTCTGAGTATTTACACAAGCTTAAATTCTAATTTGTCTGCACATAGTATTTAAAGGGGAAAAATACCAGCAAACTATTTAATTTTTTGCATGGTTAATGTTACAAACAAAAATCAATCAACAGATAAAACTGATAATGGTCACCTATTATCAGACAATATGTAAACCCCAAAGCCAAAACCTAAAATACCAGTGAGCTGGGTGAGGTTCCTATAAAAAGACAATCTTCAAAGACGGATCTCTACTCCAAATGCCTGCTGTTTTAATGTGCAGAACGTTCATTTGCCCAGTAGCAGCTCCTTTACCCTATGATCACAGAGTGTCGCACAGGTACACTCTGGAAGCAGAGGGTGATTAGAGAAAATCGGATATAATCAGGTGCTTTATCAGATACCCTCCTCCCCAGGTTTTGGTCAGTACTGATGACAATGGCTATCATTAATTCTGCTTGCTGTTTAGGCTACAATGGTAAAACATTTTGAGTTTTCTTCTTCAAAGAAAGTAGGCTTGGACTTCCAGCCAAGATGGAGGCGTAGGTGGAAACACTGTACCTCCTCTCACAACCAAGACTAAGGACAACAAATATTTATAAACAATAACACAACCAGAACACAGAGAATTGAAATACGGAAGTCGACAACCAATCAACCCAACCGGTAAGAGGGGCGGAGAGAGAAAGCGGCAGGAAAGCGTGGTGGCTGCCAGGCTCGGGAGCACCGGCAGCCCTAGGTGGTGTGGAGCTTGCAGACCCCAGACGCAGGGAGGAGACGGGAGGAGACGAGCAGAGCACACAAGGCACACAGGGCAGTTGGCCAACTGTGGACACATATTCGCGTGCAGATAAACTAGGCAAGACTGGGCAGTGAGACGGACCGCACAGCCCAGGGCCCCAGCGACGGGAAATAAAGCCTAAAGGCACCTATTGGAAAGGTGCCGGGAGAGGCTCCCAGCCTCACAGGAGAGGTTGCCAAGGAGACCCACGGGGTCCCGGAGTGTGCATAGGCCCTCCCACCTGTGAACCAGCGTCAGAGGGGCCCAGTTTGCTTGTGGGAGGCAGCAGAGGGGAACGCCAGAGAGCGCGAACGGGCGCCATTGTTCCCTCTCTGACCCCGCCCCCACAG
>PVKM010047673.1:0-11385 GCA_004027735.1 Carollia perspicillata
GACACCGTTTCCTCGGGCCGCCCTCAGCATTCCTCACTCAGGTCTGGGTGTAGGCCCAAGAATTTACATTTTTAACCAGTGCCCAGATATTCCTGAGACCCCACTTGAAAATGATCATCCTAGACCATCTATGAAAACTTACGTATCCCTTGCCTCCCCCAGCCCTTCTTCCTCCTGAGAACCAAGTCCCGTGACAGTTTCCAGAGAGAAGTTTATGCTCTATCCTTTCTTTGATCCCCTTGAACTCTGTGCTGCCTTCCTTGGATCATCTTCACATAACCGTTCTCTGACGTGAGGGATCCTAAAATGGTCCTTACTCCGCGATGTTCCCTGTCAGGTTGGAGGCGGCATTTGGCTCTCATCTCCCCTAATATGAATCCGACTGACTTTGTCTCTCGTTCCTATTCCCTCCCTCTTCTATTCCTCCACTCCTCTAACCAAACTGAAAAGAGGAAGAGCAATAATCGTAAGAAGATGTTGCTGTGTGTTGTTCCCACTAGGCTACAATTTCTTGGGGGGCAGTAATCTTCTGATTTTACTGTGGCTTTCTTTTCCCACCACACTATGGGCATATACCCCTTATTATCTGAAGATGCAAGGCCTGTTTGCTATTCCTACTTACAGAATTCAAAGTCCTGCCATGGGACAGGCGTTCAATCCATTTTTGTCACATGACACATTTCAATCCCAGAACCCCAGAGGCACCGGGGCTCAGGGGACCGATGGAGTGCACAAAAGGCCACAAAATGTGCCGCTGCCAGCGCAGCAGTCCCTGCCCAGATCTCACGGCTGCCACCCGGCGGTGCCACTGCCCGTTTTGACAGAGGACACCAGCCGGGCCTAACACGAGGCAGGCGAGTCCACAGTAGCACGGGGACACATTCTTAAAGAATAATCACGAAATTCTCAATGAAGAAAATGCCCTTACAGAGGAAAATAATTTTTATGTATGATACTGTACTTCAGGTGTTTTGGCTTTTCCAGATTTGTTTACAAAGTGTGCAGGGGAGGATACCATTCCAGAAAACCCAGGAACACGCAGAAAATTCAGAAAGACTTGAATTCTGATGGGGCTGGTTCGGAAGCACCGGACAGATCGTTCTAATAGAGCGATTCGCCCCCTCCACTGTCTCTGTACGGCATGATGAGCACGGTGAGATACTGAGCAAAACCGAAACTGTTAACATCAGGTCATCTTCAGAGTCTACTCTTTCTAGATGCAACTAGATTTGAGGGAAAGGGGCAATGACCACTTAGTAACTGTTGACTATGTTCCAGAAATAAAGATTAAACAGGTTACATACACTATTGAAAGTATTCTTTTCAACACCCCACGAGGTAGGCATTGTCATTCCCATTTAACAGGCTAAACTAAAGCTCAGGGGTCACGCACCTAGGATAAACCGGCAAGTCTAGATGCAAATCCAGGTCTATCTGACCTCAAGGCCAGGCTTCACCCCCGGAGTTAAGCTGCTTGTTGTCATCCAAGAGTGCCAACACCTTGATCAATACTCAAAGAGCCCCAAATGTCTGAGACACGATTATAGCCTCTACCATCTACTTCTAAATCCTGTAAAAATGGAAGCTGTTCTCTTCTTGCTCAATTTATTTTCGTTCATCATCATCAGCCAAAACATTTTAACATCAGGACAAATTCATTAAAGAAGGCTTTTCCACCCAGAGTTTGGCATATCCCTAAAGCTGACAGATAATGAAGCATAAAGCTATGTTCATTAATTTACACGAAGTCACAAATGGTGATAACTCGCCCGACTCGATACTCCTGACTCTTGGCCTCACGCACGCTCTGAGACTGTTTCTAGAGGCCCGGGAGGGCCGGCAGCCCTCAGTCCCTAACCCCATCTCACCTAGGGCTTCTGGGCCTTTCCCAGCTCAGAGGGGGGCTATGGGAGCAGCAGTGACACCACCACCTCACAGGCTGGAGGGCGGGAGAGCAGAAGAGAAGAGGCTGCCCCAGCAATGTCCACGGGGCCGCTCTTCCAGAAAGTGAACTGTAGTTAAGAAACTAATAAAAGGGGACTGCTTTTTCTGACTTACGATGTACCATCAATGATGATGTTTTAAAACACCATCCTTTTTAATAGGTGTACACGAAGGAATTAAATCAGGCAGGTCTTTGAAATACTGGTTTGTGCACTACTACCATTTGCTGTGACTCCTTTTATTGTGGCAATTTAAAAATCAAACATAAAACACGCCGTGTAGGAAAACAAAAATAAGTCAACTTCCTTTAAAAATGTTTGAAGTAAAAGCCACATTTCTAGCAATATAATTTAAATGCTGACTTCTACCGTTTGCCCTTCCCATGAATTCCAACCCCCAAGTACGGTTTCTTCTTTAAATAATAGCAAGCATTGCTGGGCGTGCTTATCAGGTCCCAGAGCTCCCTCCTGGCCGAGCAGGACAACCCCCTCAGCAGGGTGTGGGCCTGTCTGCACCTGCCCTTATCAGTTGGACAGCTGCGCACACAGATTCCTCACAGGCACTTGTCAAGCTCATGAGAGGGGTCACTCGTGTCTGGGCACCAGTGTGTCACCATGCGAAGCGAGAATACAGATAATAGTGCCCTCTTTGTCACTACTCCCAGAGTTTAATTAACACACCCTTGCAATTTATTTTGAGGGAAAAGATAACGCATGTATTAAAACAATTTTGGGATTACATAGCCAGATAAGTACCCCCTATCTTTTCTCCGTATGTTAAGTCATTGCTATGTATTCTTCTTGGAGTGCTTAACAATTGTGTTAGAGAAAGGACATCAAATGATGCTTAGAAATGTGATACACATTTTCATTTCACACTCCATCAGCTTTTACAACAGTAGCTCAGTGAAATGTAAGAGAGGGCTTGGCAAACAGCCATATAAACCAAGGTATAAAACAGGGGTCAGGTTACTTTTTTATAGAAGGAAAAAAATGTTTAATTTTCACTCCACATGACTAAAGAAGATATTCAGTTAACACCCTAGAGCAGCGATTTTCAACTGTTGTGCTGCGAGAATTGTTAAAACATGCAATGCCTGACTATTTAGTCGGGGGCACTGACCTCTTTTCCCTCAGACTGTCAAATTAAAAGAACGACAACGGCCAACACAACAATAGCCATCTGGTGTGAATGAGTCAAAATTATGCTTATTTTTTGTCAGACAGGCATGAAATATATGTTTTTGGTGTGCCACAGAATTCCAGTGATTAGTTTCTGTGTGCCGTGAGATGGGAAAGGTTGAGAACCGCTGCCCTAGTGAAGCGCTGGTGAGGTGCACCATAACACACACGCTGACATGCTTAGTGCCTGCTTAACGGTAGGTTTTCACTATGTTACGAACGGCTTTGTGAGGCAAGAACATATTTCTTTCCTCGGCCCCTTCCACTCAGGATCTACTGACACAGAAACATACCGGATCAGATCGGCTTTGGTGTTAAATCTCTCACCTGAAAAGAACGCTGTTTGCCTTCTGCTTCTAAGCTAGAAGCAGAAACAGCTTATTCACTTTACAGGCAGAGGCAGGGAAAAAAGCTAAAGGCATCAGCAAAAATGCATCTCTTCCATTCAGATTCCTACGTGTCAGAAAAGATTCAAGCCTCACGCATACATAAGAAGGGAACTATAAACGATAACAGAAACCCTGTCTGGAATCAGTGCGTCCGCAGCTGCTGCTTTGCTGGCTGGGAGGGCGAGAGCATCTTTTACTCACCTCTGTTAAACCCGAGACTTCTCCTTTTGCTAACGGCTTGCTGATGGATGGTGTGTATACTTTGGCGTCTGACACTGGCTGCCCTTTCATAAAATGCTTTCCTGATTCATAAATGTCCACTTCGACCATTTTTCCCATGAACGTGGGGTTCTTTGGCACTAAAACCTTAAAAAAAATTTTTTTTTCAGAAGCTTAATTTTTTAAAAATAAACTTATAATTTTAAAAGTTTTAAATTTATAGAATTACTGCAAAGAGAGCACAGAGAATTCCTACATACCTCACACTCAGCTTCCCTGTGAAAACATTTTACATTAGCATGAGAGATGCGTCACAATTAATGAGCCATTATTGGTATATTACTATTAACTAAAGTCTATACTTTGTTCAGAATTCCTCAGCTGTCGACCAATGTCCTTTTCCTACTCTGGAATCCCATCCCAGGCGGGCCGTGTCTCCCAGCTGCTCCAGGGCCTGGGGGTCCAGCAGGAAGGGCAGGCGCTCTGGGGGGGGG
This sequence comes from Carollia perspicillata, assembly GCA_004027735.1. NCBI lineage: Eukaryota > Metazoa > Chordata > Mammalia > Chiroptera > Phyllostomidae > Carollia > Carollia perspicillata. Next base: position 4,228 of record PVKM010047673.1, read on the forward strand.
TGGCGGGCAGCACTCTTGCACTGCAGGCCGCCTGCTGTCCTGCGGCATGTGGAAGGCAGACCCGGGAAACCCCCAGCCGTCAGCCAGTCGCTTTTGGACAGGCCTTTGATATCCTGCTCTTGGCTGTCCCATGCAATGAAGAAAACGGAGACAACACTGATGAAAGAAAGCCTCATACTTTTGATACCTTCCAAGTTAGCTGTCAGAGTACTGGTTTGAGCACACACTTCAAATGGAGGCCTGCGTGTCTGCGTGTGTATGGGTACATGTGTGTGCATGACCATGTGTTTGGGTGGAAGAGAGAAAAACATTTAAAAGCAACCCTTTCAATAACCCAAACATGGGGTTTGGAGGTAAATGGCTCCTTTAACTAGTGGTTGCCATTCAGTTCTTTTGATCTGCTCTAAAACACAGGTACCGTATTTTGCCACGTTTGATGAGCACTTTTTTACCCAAATTTTTGAGGGAAAAAGTAAGGGTGTGCATTATACATGGGTAGTACTAATTCTACATCTATATTAATGTTTTCAATTCTTTTAATTATTTGTTACATAAAATTTCTTGTACCATATGTTCAAAAATAAATGCTAAAATTCCTTTGTAATACAGAAAACAAGTATCTAAATATAAATAAATAAATAAATAAATAAATAGAATTAAAAAATTAAAACAAAAGATTTTCCCCCTCAAAGTTTGGGCCAAAAACGTGGGCGTGCATTGTACATGGCAAAATACGGTATTTGCTAGCTCTGCCTCCATGTAGAATCAGCTACTCTGAAGGATACTTTGGCTGGTTCACAGGAAACTGTCAGATGGTCTCTTTCCACCAGAGATTTCGGATAAAAGTACTTGTTTACCTTGAGCAAACGTTTCCCCTGCTTTGGGACTTACAGGTAGTCTGTATGCATTATGTCTCCCTCACACTTCTATTTTAATACTGTAGCTACTTGCCAATCCTTTAAAGTTAGGGTCCAAAATAAATAGACTAATTCTAATCCAGCAATACTTTGATATCTTGATACAATCTTTACTTCTGGAACTCATCTTATTAGAAAAATAATTCCTATGAAATCTTTGATACTTAGTTGTAGAGACAAAAAAGTCAGACGAGAGCCAGAAGTTCCACAGCCAATTTCTCTGAGAGGCAACATTAGATCTTGGTCTTTCTGAGTTTGATTTTTTATGACCACTGAGTACACTGCTTCATCAAAGTGTAGGAAGGAGGTCACCTGGGTGGTGAATTACTCATGGCAAGCAACTGAACTAAAAGAGCTTTAGTATCAGAATATGAAAGCCCTTTTAAATCGGTTTTTATAAAACAAGAAAATCTCTAGAGTAAACTATCCCTGGGAGATGTGGTACTATTCTGGGGGAAAATAACTTGCCTTGATCTGCTGCCTTGATCTGAATGAAGGGCTCAGTGTTTTTCCCCCTCCGGTTTTAATAATTGGAAAAAGCTCGACTGCTTTAAATTGGAGGAAACAGCTAATGAGGCATGCCATTGCCTTTAAAATGAAGGGGAAAAAAAGTTCCCCCGCTGAGGCAAAAACCCAGATGGCAAGAGAAAGGGGAGGGAAGAGGCAACAAAAATACAATCAAGCTCCTCCCCAGGGCTGAGCAGAAAGTTGGCCTGAATAGAAAAACAGCTCTCTGGAGTCAATTAATGAGATGGAAAATGGGGAAGAGACTCGGCTCAAACATGGAGTGCTGGAAATCCTTCCTCAGTTGTAGTCTCCACTGGGTACTGAGCAGGGCTTGTTTAGTCTGGGTCTTGAAAACTTCCCCCACCTTTTCTGCAGTCCCAGGCCCAGTCTGAGATGGTTCCTTGTGGAACATCAGTGCTGGAGGCCTCTTCGGGCGCTGCTTTCCTGCTTTCGATCACGCAGAGGCCACCAGCCCTCTGCCATCCCTTACCTGACTTGCCCACACTGGTCTTAAGAGCCTTCCCAAGTTTTAATTCCAGCCATGACCCATAGAAAAAAAAATTCGCTTCTTATTTGATGAGAAAGGAACAGAAAGGGACGAAAACTGATCTGATCTTAAAAGGTAAAAATCCAGGAATGACCCATGAAATTTCTGTCTCCATGACGGTCTCCCACCTAAGACAGCACACCCCATCTCAATGCCCCTGAAGGAGGGCAGGCTTTTTTCTTGATTTACTTTTGAGTTTTTACCACCCAGGGAAGTGGAGTCCCAAGTGCTGAAAGAGAAAGCAAGGCAGGCGAGCTCACATGGGCAGGGAAGGAAGCCCTTGGGGTTGGCCTCGAAGAAAATTCTCCAGGCAAAACTGCTTTGATCCTTACATTGCTCTCCAGAGTTGCTCACAAAATTTAAGTTGAATCCAAGGAAAAGACTCTTCTCTCTTTGCTCCTGGCATTTTTATCAAGGTGGGAGTTAAAAACAAAAACCAAATACTAAAACTAAACAAAACTAAAGAAAACCAACCAACCAACCAACGAGCCTGTCTGAGTGCCATGACAGTAAGAGGAAATCCCTGCCCTTCCACACTGATGTCGCCTGCGCAGACATCCTTCCTGCCCGGGAGGGACTTTCCCCTCGACTTTGCCAGGCTGTGGGGATTCTGACAGGGAGGGCTGCCTGTTCCAAACTCCCGAAGGCCAAAGGCCGACCCTGTCAGAGACTGATGAGTACTAAAACTCACGTATTCCTTCCCAGAGAACGTTTCGTAGACTAAGCCACAAAGATAAGCGCTGTGTTAGCCCAGCTGACTTGACATTATAAAATAGCTTTGCTGCAACAAGATTCTACGACCCTCCCCCCTTTCAAGTTACTTTTGCTTAAACCAACTTACTTTCAGAACCCTTTCATTTGAGAGAAAACTTAGGAAGCCGAAAGTATCTCGTATCTCTTACCTGCTCATAGAATCGATTGTGTGCAACATAAAACTTGGAATCAAAGGATTCTTCTGTTACTAACACTTGTTGTCTTTCACCAATCTGGGAAGAGAAGGGGAGAAAAAAGGAGTGACGAGGGCAAACACTTGAGAATTCCAAAACGGGCTCTAAATTGCTAGTTACAGCTAATACAAGAATCACGGATTCAAATTTCCTGAAAGACATCGTTAACTATTTAGCGATATAAAGTGAGCACGGTATGAAATCTAGTTTTCGTACATAACTACGAAACAAAACTTTATCTTATTTCCTCCTTCAACGGAAGATAATTAAAGCTTCTAAGACATACAAAAATCTTCTAAATATCACTTTGTTTCTTGAAACAAAGTTGCAAAACAAGCCAGAACAAGCTGCTTCTAATCCAAATTTATGATAATGTTTTGGCAATATGAAAGAGTAGTAATAAACATTAATTTGAGTTATGAGGGATGTAATACTCAAGAAATGCTTCCAAAAACTAGTCATTAAGTCCTCGCACCTAAACATTTCACATGTTGCATACTATTCTGAAATTACCGATCAATTTACACGGCTACGACCTTACTATAGGCATTTCTTCTGTCACAGGTAACTGTCTCTTCTATGCTGCAGTCATGACCCCATATTCATATTTTTAAATAGAAATACAGCAAAGATATGGGACTGCTAATTCTCTACAGGATTAATCTACATTTATTTATATTTATGATGTAAGCATGTATTTTTGATAACCAAGAAGTCAGACAAAACATGGGGTAAAAAAAGTGACTACTCTAAAATATTCTACCATTTCCAAGTTTACTCCACTGTGAAATGTAACATTTAAAGCATCAATTGCTTATTTTTTATGAGGTTGTCAAAATGGCTGATGTAGCAAGCCAGCTGTATTGAATGACTGTGCCCAGAATTATTTTTGCCATTGCTACTTGATAAATATAACCTTCCATATTAAAGCACATTGGCATGAAGACTTTTTAAAAAGCAATCCTTAGTCTCATATGTAGGGACTTGCCATCAAGTTCAGGCAATTCCCATGTAGGAAACATAAACACAGCTGCACTCAACAGACCACCTAACAATTAAAAAAACACCACCAAAACCCTCTTCAACACATACTGCCAATGCCTAAATACACCATAATTTACTGTTTTTTTACTATCTCTTAAAAACGTAGCCCCCTTAGCCAAAGGTTGTACAGTTTCTAGGATGATACTTATTGAAGACTTATTTCACTCTGAAAACCAATAATAGTTCCAACAACATTAATTTCTTTTAAAATTCAAGTAGCAACAAAAGGAAGTTCCCCCAACTTCTCCTTTGAGCTTTGTTCATTAAAAAAGACTGATGAATACAGGGTTTCACTGAATGATATTTTTCTGCAAGAAAACTTAGAATGTTTGCATACATTTCACAGGATGAGTTGTTTATAACTTAGGATAAGTATCTGTTGATGGTTCTTAAGGAGATCTGCAATTACACTCCGTCTAACATTAAGTTTTCAAGAAACGAATCTACCAATAACATGAGACTGGAGAGCCACCGAAACCATATGCTGCTTCCTTCCTCTGGACAGAGTTACTGTGGGCAATGGCACTCATCATTTTGCTTTATTTTACCCTGAAATACTAATGATAATATATACATGCAGAGAGTTAGAAAGACTTGCTGTGTTCATGCTGCAGAGGGCAGGGCTTTCCACCAACCATCAGAGAACTACTTGCAGGTGAGTATTTAACTTTTATTTGCCAAAGGGAGTCAGGAAAGCTGCTACTGCGGTAACTTATGGTGGCAAACGACTCTTCGGCCACCCTTCTTGTCCTCTCAGCCTTGGACGTTTTGTCTCATTGGTGAGGCTCTTAAAACTCCTCAGAGAATACTGGGCAAAAATGAGCATTAAAAAGCTACAGCCTTGATCAAAAGCTGCTATAATCTATCCCCAGCCCCCCAAAACCCCAAACAACAAAAAGAAATGCCCTCCTCAATATATTTTAAAGAATAAAGTTACAATGAGGTGAACAGAAAATACAAACTTTAAGAGAACCAACTATTTCAAATAACCTTAAAAACAACAATGATGTTAAGGAAGGGGGAGTTCAGGTAGAACTCTGGAAGATGCAACTTTGCCTATAGGCCAAGGACATGCATAATAAACCTCCCATCTTTTTTTTTAATTAGCCACCTCTCCCTATGCTTTCCAACTGCTTCCTCCTCAACACCACAAGCTAACCTGGTATGGTGAGATACCTGCATGTAACAGACTGAGGTTACTCATCCAGATCTGCCTACCAATGTCTCTGCTATATAGCAAGCAATCCCAGTCTAAGAGATAAAATGCAGGACTTATGAATAAAAACGACAAGGCCACATATGTCCTCATGCAACCACCACCTACACATCAATTATGCTAGTGAGAGAAATAACCCACTACAGGTGATCAGATCACTGTGCCTTATAGAGCATGATGGAGATGAGCTGTGTTTCGTCTGACATTCTTCTGATATTCCTCTGAGAAGCAGAGTCAGCTTCTACTTCACTGACAGAATCTTCCCTAGCAATGGGACCCACGGACAGGAATGCAAGGTTACATCACTGGCTTAAGACAAGCCCTCCGCAGAAGAAGATAACAAAAACAGTGCTTGTGTAGTTTCAAAAATGAACAAGCTCCTGTGAATGTATGAGGTTAAAAATAATGGTTTTTTATAAATTTAGTGATTAACAGCACACTATGGCTGTTTGGCAGAGATGATTAGGATGAAAGTGGAATTATAAGCCCAAAGAATGGTCTAGAAGTTGGTTTCAAGATAACCGGAACACTCAATGAAAGGAAGAAAGGGGAAGAGGGACCATATCTCAATGTAATAAAGGCCTAATATGACAAACCCACAGCCAACATAGTACTTAGTGGGCAGAAACTACAAGGGTTTCCCTCAAAATTGGAAACAAGACAAGGATATCTGCTTTTACCATTCTTATTCAACATAGTACTGGAAATCCTAGTCACAGCAATCAGATAAGAAAAAATAAATGGCATCCAAATTAAAAAGAAGTAAAACTGTCATTATTTGCAGATGACACGATACTATATAAAGAGAACCCTAAAGATTCCACCAAAAAAACTACTAGAATTAATTAGTAAATTCAGTAAAGTAGCATGATACAAAATAAATATTCAGAAATTGGTTGCAATTTTATATACCAATAAGGAACTATCAGAAAGGGACTAAGAAAACAATCCCATTCACAATTTCCTAAAAAAATACTTAGGAATAAATTTAACCAACAATGTAAAGACCTGTATTCAGAAAATTGTAAGACACTAAAGAAAGAAAAAGAAGATACAAATAAGTGGACATGCATACCATGTTCACGGATAGGAAGAATTAACATCATTGAAATGTCCAAACTACCTAAAGCAATCAATGGATTCAGTGCAATTCCTATCAAGATACCAATGGTATATTTCACAGAACTACAACAAATATGCCAAAAATTTATATGGAACCACAAAAGACCCCAAATAACCACAGCAATCTTGAGAAAGAAGAACAAAGTTGGAGGAATCATGCTAGGTAACATCAAACTATACTACAAGGCCAGAGTAATCAAAACAGCCTGGTAATGACATAAAAACAGACATGTAGATCAATGGACCAGAATAAAGAGCCCAGATATCAACCCACCTCTTTATGGTCAATTAATATTTGAGAAAGGGGGAAAATATGCAATAGGGTAAAGATAGTTCCTTCAATAAATGGTGTTAGAAAAATTGGACAAATACATGCAGGACAAAATAAAAGTAGACCACCTTCTTACACCATACACAAGAATAAACTCAAAATGGATTCAAGTTAAGTTAGACGCTATACTATTAAGATCCTAGAAGAAAATACAGATGAAAAAATCTCAGTTCCCATCGCAATATTTTTTCCTGATATATCTCCTTGGGTGAGGCAAACAAAAGAAAAAAGAAACAAATGAACCATCAACAAAATGAAAAGATAACCCACTGAATGGGTGGACACATTTGCCAATGATACATCTGATAAGGGGTTAATATCCAAAATGTATAAATAACTTATAAAACTCAACACCAGAAACCCCCAAACAACTCAATAAAAAAAATGGGCTAAGGACCTAAACAGACGCTTCTCCAAAGAGGACATACAGATGGCCAATAGACATATTGGCATATGAAAAGACACTCAATGTCACTAATCATCAGAGAAATGCAAATTAAAACTACAATGAACTATCACCTCATGCT
>PVKM010047674.1:0-11389 GCA_004027735.1 Carollia perspicillata
AAAAAAAAGAAAAAGAAAAAAATGACATTCAATGTTGAAGTCAAAGTATAAATTTTATGATGTAACTATTATTAAGCTGCACTATAATTAGGCATAAATGGAGAGCAGTTTGCATAAATGACTATAAACCTGCTATTATATAAATCTAATTATTTAAATTTTTTTCTTTTCTTGCTTTGCACTTACTCAATTCAGTGATAGCTAATAAAGTAGATAATTTAATATTAATTACATACATTTAAGGACATACAGGTACATACAATGCTGATTAATGTTATTGAAAGCCAAAAAATTTGTAAAATATGGGATACGCTAATTAGAAGCATTTGGGAATCAAAGTGTATAAGTGTGTGTGTGTGTGTGTGTGTGTGTGTGTGTGTTAGAGAGATAGAGAGAGCGAGAGAATGAATTACTGGAGATGATCAAAATTAGAGGAAGTAATGTCATAAAACCAACAAGAACCAAAAGTGCCTGGAGAAAATTCTCCAGTTATTTAAGATTCAAAGGTGTGTGTATATGAGGTGAAAATGCCACATATTTTATAAGGGCAAAGGTGGGTGTGGACCTAAACAAGATGGCCTGTCTAAGGTCACCTGTGACTCAGCACAGTCTCAGAGGGAAAACACAAGGCCATGAGGACAATGAGAGGCAGAACTTTTCTGACAAGAGACTTCAACTGAAGCTTCTGCCCGAGGCTGGCTTTCTTTCATCCCTTGTGAGGGGGACTGGCCTCCAGAGAGTTGGAAGCAGTGAATGATAAGTAATCCTGTGGGTGTGCCCCAAATTCAAAAGAGCGGGCATCATTTTTTGTTATAAATAAATACTTGTATTGGTATATTATGCCAGTTATCTATTACTGGTCATCCTGGTCAGCAAAAGCTGCTTGCCTCTGGCTCATGGGCAGTTTCTGAAAGGCTCCTCTCACAGCAGAAATGGATGAGCAAGGGAATCTCTGTCTCTGGCAAAGCATCTCCCAGACAGCTCACCCAGGGCCGGCTAAGGGTGTCTCAGCTGCCCACCACCAACTGGGGGTGAGGGTGGGTGGTCTGCTTCTCCTCTCTGCCAAGCAAATATGTGTCTGCAGCCCTGAAGAAGTGCCCATCAGTTCTTCAATCCAGGTGCATAAGTGGTAGGATCCAAACCATAGAGAGTCAGGGAGTGGGCTGATGAAGATTTGCCACAGTGCCCTTGATCTAACTGCACCATTTACGAAGAGGCCTTTCCTTCCTAGCCAGAGGAGGGTGACTCCCACAGGTGCCTTCTTCCTTTCTCATGACACCCTTTCTCTGCGTGCTCAGTGACTCAGCTGTCTTGAACAGGTTACCAGATTAAACATAGGACACCAGTTAAATCAGAGTTTCAGATAAACAATGAATACTTTTAAAGTATATGGATGTCTCAAATATTCCATCCCTACACTAAAAAAGTATGTATGATTTATCCGAAATTCAGATTTAACTTGGTTTACTGTATTTTTATTTCCTAAATCTGACAACCTCCCTTTAAATGTCCTTTCCCACCAGGGTAAAGGTAGGCCTCCTCTCTTTTCCTAATCTGTGGGTTTCCTTCTGCTACAGTGAGCCCCGACCTCCTGTCAGGATCTGGACATCTCCAGTGCCTCCGGCCTGGTTGTCTGCCACACATTCTGCCTTCCTGCTCCCTCCGCATTGCTCAGTGGGAGGAGAAGAAACACAGTGTATGAAGACGGATGAGGGGAGGAAGGACTTTGGTAGGGAGCAAGTAGGGGCCTTGCTCCCTGCTTGTCACTTTGCTTTTGTTATTCCAGGTCCTCCTTTCCCACGTTTGATGGCACAAAGTAACTATGACAATCATGTCTTGTGCTGCATGGGTCTATCTCCTGCCAAGAGTCCTCCCTGGATTTAGGATGAGATGTAACGTTTGGACCTTATGCTAAAATGGAGCCTTTCCCTCCCTGACCTCGAGTCCCATTACAAAGTCCTAATCACATAATTTGGAATTGCAATGGTCAGGGCCAGCACCGTCTCGCTAGTCCACCATGCTTGCCTTGTCCCTCCTTCCTTGTTTCACATCTCTATCTCTTTCTAACTGCTACACACTGTGCCCCACCTCCCCACCCCATCTCTTTCCAGTGCTATATGTGCTTCATTCTTTTTATTTAATTTGTTATATGTTTAAATTAATAAGCTTTTTCAGAGTAATTTTATGTCCACAGCAAAACTAAGCCGAAAGTACAAAGAATTCCCATATGTTTCCTCTGCCCCCATGTTTACAGCCTCCCTGACCAACAATCCCCATCAGAGTGCATTTGTCTCCTACCTGGGCACATCATAATCGCCCAAAGTCCATAGTTTACATTAGGGTTCACTCTTGGTGTTGTACAGTCTGTGGGTTTGAAGGAATGCATGACATGCACCCACAACTGTAGTATCAGTATTTTTACTGCTCTAAAAATCCTCTGAGCTCTTCCTGTTCATCTTTTCCTGATCCTTAATCCCTGGCAACCACTGATTTTTTACTGTCTCCATAGTTTTGCCTTTTCCAGAATGCCATACTTGGAATCGTAGGTATGAAGTCTTTTTGAATTGGCTTCTTTTATGTAATAACATGCAGTTAAGTTTCCTTCATGTCTTTTCTTGGCTTGATTCAAAGCTCATATCTTTTTAGTACTAAATAATATTCCATTGTCTGGATATACCACAGTTTATCTATTCATCTACTGAAAGACATATTGGTTACTTTCAAATTTTGGCAATTATGAATCAAGCTACGTGTAACAGGTTTTTGTGTGGACATAAATTTTCTACTCCTTTGGGTAAATACGAAAGAGCGTGATTGCTAGATCATATGGTAGAAGTGTGTTTAGTTTTGTAAAAAACTGCCAAAATGTCTTCCAAAGTGGCTGCACCATTTTGCATTCCCACTGACAATGAACAAGAGCTCCTTTTGTTCCATGTCCTTACCAGCATTTGGTGTTGCCTGTGTTCTGCATTTTGAGTATTCTAATAGGTGTGTATTGGTATCTTATTGTTGTTTTAATTTGCAGTTTCCTAATGACATATGATGTTGAACATCTTTTCATATTCTTACTTGCCATTCTGTATCTTATTTGATGAGGTCTATGTTCAGGTCTCCTGCCTATTTTTTAATCAAATGGTTCATTTTCTTACTGTTTAGTTTTAAGTGTCCTTTGTATATTTTGAGCATTCTAATAGGTCCTTTACCAGATGTGTTTTTGCAAATATTTTCTCCTAGTCTGTGCCTTGTTTTCTCTTTCTCTTGACATTGTCTGTCACAAAGGAGAAGCTTTTAATTTTAATGAAGTCCAGCTTACCAGTTCTTTCTTTCATGGATCATATCTTTGTTGTTGTATCTGAAAAGTCATCACCATTACCAAGGTCATCTATGTTTTTCCCATGTTATCCTCTAGGAGTTTTAAATTTAGGTCGATAATATGTGTTTTGTATTTTACACTTTGTTCTATGATCCATTTTGAGTTAATTTTTGTAAAAACTGTAAGATCTGTGTCCAGATTCATTTTCTTGTATGAAAATGTTCAGTTATTCTGATACCATTTGTTGAAAAGGCTACCTTTGTTCATTGTGTTGCCTTCCCTCCTTCATCAAAGATCAGTTTATTATATCTATGTGGGTCTAATTTGGGGCTTTCTAGTCTGTTCCATTGATCTAGTTGTGTATATATATATTTTTGCCAATACCACATTGTCTTGATTACTGCAGCTTATAAAATATGTAGAGTAAGCCTTGATGTTGAGTAGTGTCAGTCCTCTGACTTCGTTCTTCTTCAATATTGAGTTGGTTATTCTGGGTCTTTTGACTCTCCAAATAAACTTTAGAACCAGCAGGTCAATATCTACCAAAAATCTTGCTGAGATTTTGATTCGGATTGCACTGAATCTATAAATCAAGTTGGGAAGAACTAACATCTAAACAATATTGAGTCCTCCTATCCATTAACATAGAATATATCTCCATTTACTTAGTTCTTTGACATCTTTCATCAGTTTTGTAGCTTTTCTTTATATAGATATAAATATTTTGTTAGATTTATACCTAAGTATTTAATTCTGGGATTTGCTAATGTAAGTGGTAATGTGTAATTTCAAATTCCATTTATTCATTGCTGTTACATAAGAGAGCAATTGACTTCCATACATTAACCTTGTATCCTACAACCTTGCTAAAATCACTATTAATTTCAGATTTTCATGATCATCGATGATCATGTCCTGTGTGAACAATGACAGTTTTATTTTTTACTCTCCAATCTGTATATCTTTTATCCTCCTCACTTTTTTGGTATGTGACTTAGTTAGGACTCCCAGTATGGTGTTGAAAAGCAATTCAGATTTTGCTTTTCAACATCATACTGGGTTGGAAAGGGACATCCTTGCTTTGTTCCTAATCTTAGCTGAAAAGTTTTGAGTTTCTCACTATTAAGTGTGATAATAGCTTTAGGTTATTTGTAGATTTAAATTTAATTTTTCAATTACAGTTGACATACAATATATTAGTTTCAGGTGATCACACCATAAGTCCAGAACCCATATAACACCATACATATTTATTTTTATCAGCCTGAGGAAGATCCTTTCTATTCCTAGTTTGCTGAGAGTTTTGATCATAAATGGACATTTGATTCTGTTAAATGCTTTTTCTCGCACCCGTTGATGTGATCATATGATTTTTCTTCTTTAGTAAGTTGATGTGATAGATTATATTAATTGTTTTTTGTGTGTTGAGCCAGGCAGGCTTGCATACCTAGGATAAATAGTATTTGGTCATGGTGTATAATACTTTCTATACATTGTTAGAGTTGATTTGCTAATATTTTATAGAGGGTTTTTTGCACCTATATTCATGAGAGCTGTTGGTGCACAATTTTCTTTTCTTATGATGTCTTTTTTAAAAATATATTTTATTGATTATGCTATTACAGTTGTCCTATTCCCCCCCCTTTATTCCTCTCCACCCTGCACACCCCCTCCCATCCACATTACCCCTCTTTAGTTCATGTCCATGGGTCGTACATATAAGTTCTTCGGCTTCTACATTTCCCATACTATTCTTATCCACCCCCTGTCTATTTTCTACCTACCATTTATGATTCTTATTCCCTGTACCTTTTCTCTTCTCTCCCCCTTCCACTCCCTTGCTGATAACCCTCCATATGATCTCCATTTCTGTGGTTCTGTTCCTGTTCTAGTTGTATGCTTAGTTTGCTTTTAGGTTCAGTTATTAATAGCTGTGAGTTTGCTGTCATTTTACTGTTCATTATTTTGATCTTCTTTTTCTTAGATAAGTCCCTTTAACATTTTACATAACAAGGGCTTGGTGATGATGAAGTCTTTTAACTTGACCTTATCTGAGAAGCATTTTATCTGCCCTGCTATTCTAAATGATAGCTTTGCTGGATAGAGTAATCTTGGATGTAGGTCCTTGCCTTTCATGACTTTGAATACTTCTTCCCAACCCCTTCTTGCCTGCATGGTTTCTTTTGAGAAATCAGCTGATAGTCTTATGGGAACTCCTTTGTAGGTAACTGTCTCTTTTTCTCTTACTGCTTTTAAGATTCTCTCCTTAATTTTTATCTTGGCTAATGTAATTATGATGTGTCTTGGCGTGTTCTTCCTGTGGTCCAACTTTTTTGGGACTCTCTGAGCTTCCTGAACTTCCTGGAAGTCTATTTCCTTTGCCAAATTGGGTAAGTTCTCCTTCATTATATGTTTAATTAAAATGTCAATTTCTTGCTCTTCCTCTTCTTCTTCTGGCACCACTATGGTTCAGATGTCGAAACATTTAAAGACATCCTGGAGGTTCTCATTTGAGGCCTCTCTTCATTGTTTTGAATTCTTGTTTCTTCATTCTGTTCAGGTTGAATATTTCTTTCTTTCTTCTGCTCCAAACTATTGCTTTGAGACCCGGTTTCCTTCCTGTCACTGTTGGTTCCCTGTACATTTACTTTTTTATTTCACTTTTCATAGCCTTAGTTTTTTTCTGTATTTTGTGACCATATTCACCCAATTCTGTGAGCATCCTGATTACCAACGTTTTGAACTGTGCATCTTGATAGGTTGGGCTATCTCTTTGTCATTTAGTTGTATTTTTTTCTGGAGCTTTGATCTGTCCTTTCATTTGGGCCAATTTTTTTTTTCGTGTCTCAGCACACCTGTTAGTAGTAAGGGGTGGAAGTCTTAGGTAATTATCAGGGTGGGGCAACCCACAATGCTGCATTGTGACACTGTATGTGGGGAAGGGGTCTGAGAGGGAACAATGCCGCTTGCTCCACTCTCTGCCAGTTTTCAGTCACTTCCCCCGCTACCCACAATCAATTTGGGCACTTCTGGTGCTGATCCCCAGGTGGGTGGGTTTGTGTACATTCTAGGACCCTGTGGGTCTCTCCAAAGAACTCTCCTGTGAGGCCGGGAGTTTCTTCCAGTGCCGCCTCAACCCACAGGTGTTTTCAGTCAGAAGCTTTGAAGCTTCATTTCCCCATACTGGAAATACTGGGTGCATGGTCTATCTCACTGCAGAGTTGTTCCTCCTGGTTTATCTGCACTGAAATGTGGGACCATCCAGTCTGAAAGCTACCACCTTGCTGTGAGTCCTTTCCACCCAGCTACTGGTCTCTGCCCCTCCTACTGGTCTGGATGAATGCTTCTTCTTTAACTCCTTGGTTGTTGGACTTCCATACAGTTTGATTTTCTGTCTGTTCTGGTTGTTCTTTGTTTTTAAATTTGTTTTGTCCTTCTTTTGGTTATGCAATGGGGCACAGTGTGTCTACCTACACCTCCATCTTGGCCAAAAGTCTTTTCTTATGATGTCTTATCAGGTACTAATGTCTTATTAGGTATGATGGCTTTGGTATTAGAATAATGCTGGCCTTATAAAATGAGTTCAGAAATATTCCTTCTGCTTCAAGCTTCTGAAAGAGATTATAGAGAATTGGTAGAATTTCTTCCTCAAATGTTTGGTAGACTTCACAGTGAGCCCATTTGGTCTCTGTTCTTAATTGATAAATGAATACTGGGTTTAAATGAATGTGGTTTTATGTAGAGACATGATTACATTTTGGGGCATTTGAGGTTAAAGCTACAGCTTTGTGCACATGAGAGGGGCTTCACCTGCTGGGAGAAGCCAATCTTTATCTAAAGCAGATAGTTTGGAGCACTGCTCAGATCAAAGACCAAGTTTCTGTGGGAACTTCCTCCGACAGCACTACTTACTTATCTACTAGAGTGAGCCTGAACACCAGGTTTGTAACTTGTGACCTCCTTTCCTACCCTACAGCCACACTAGATTGGACCAGAGACGGACAATTGACATAATTTGGACCAATCAGATTATCTCTTCAGGGATTTAGTGTTTAGGACCAAGAGGCACTTACCCAGTTTCTGCATAGAGCTGGGATTGGTGGGCAGTACTGGAACTTCAATATGACCCTCCATTGTTGAAGGGATTTTTCTGAGGTCAGTGCTACTGGAGGATCACTGTGTGAGAGAGGTCTGGGAGACACAGGAGTTGTGGCCCAGTTATTGGAGTGTTACATGAGGGAGGTGTAAAGTTCTGTCTGTGAAGAGAGAAGGACAAGGTGGAAAAAGACCTGGTTGCTGGGAACAAGCAGACAGAGTGGTGCTGAGGGACTGTGGGGTGGAGAAGCTCAGCAGACTCTGCCTGGAGTCCAGGAAAGGACAAAGTATGGGAGGTATCGCTTTGGTCCTTCAGAGGGCCAGGCTCTGGCTTGTGTTGGGGTGAGTGGAAGAAAGTGATGTGGAGGGAGAAGCAAGGATCCAAGTCCAGGCTGGAGGAATGTGGAGTACTGAGGGCTGAAGCAGGACTGGGTCTAACCCACCTCTGCTCCTCCACTCCCTGTGCCTGGCCAATAGAGGAAAACAACAAATGGAACCCAAGGCTTTGTAAACACAGTAAGTCAGAGAGATTTTATTTAAATAGATTTCACTTAGAAGTAAACTGGAGAGTTTTATGTGCAAATGCATTTTCGTTTTTAAGTTGGAGCCATCACCCCATTATTAACTCGTGTGTGTGTGTGTTTGTCTGTGTGTGTATCAGTGTCCTCCCTGTGAGAATCCATTGGTTTATGTAATAGATCATTACAATCTCTTCCAGTTCACCTCTGTGTCTACTGATACGTTGTGCTCGTCTTTATCATTATTCATTCTCCTTGAAGAATCCTTAATCACCTTCAGTCATCTTCCTTTTTCCAATCTGTCCAAGGTAAAGGTGCCTGGAAGTATGCAGGTAAGGCTGGGGAGGGTCTTGAGGTATCTTAAGGCACAGCTACCCCCCTTGAGGCAAGGCTTCAGCTTTCTGAGTCCAGAGGGTAGGAGTACTGGGTCCTGGAGCGCCAGAAGTGCAGGACCACAAATGCTATGACCCCAAGTAGAAAGAGGGCGCCCAGGGTCCCAAAGAGAATCCCGAAGAAGGCTCCGAGTTTCATGCTGAGGTGCTCACAGTGCTCGCCCCAGGGCATGTAGATGGAGAAGGGCACACAGCTGGGGACAGAGAGAGGGGACACGGTTAGTACTGGAGAGGCTGGTGTTCAGCCTTGTCATCCTCTCCTGCGGTGGGGCCTGAGGTTTTTGATTTCTGAGGTTGGGCTCCCCGTTATGGAAAGAGGCCAGGTTAGCCCTGGCATGGGGCTGAAGAGTGGCCACCATGCAAACAAAGCAGATGTGGTGCCAATTCACATGGGGTCAGCATCAGCCAAGCAGGGAGAGGTGAGGGGCTGGCCACAGGTGAGCGTGCGCAGTCACAAACCCCTCTCTAACCAGGGAGAGCTTGGCCCTGTGCTGACCCCCACCCCATGCCCCAGCTCTATCTCCCGCCTTCTTGGGAGCGGGCAAGTCTGTCTGCAGCTGCAGGGGAGTGAGGGTAGGCAGAGGGCACTGCTGTGACAAGAGAGTCCAGGTGGCGCTGCCCTTCTCCTTACCAGGCCTACAGACTTAGTGCATTTTCCTCACCTGGAGCCCCTCAGACTGTTGATGGATCACCAGGACTTAAGGCACCAGTCTGAGAGGGCCTCCCATGTCTGGTACTCTTAAGAAGGGGCACAAGATAAAGAATTCCCTTTTTCCACAAGGAAACAGCAGGGTGTCCACCCAAGAAGGAAAACCAGGTGGAAGGATTTGGCTTTGGAACACGTATCCTGCCACTTAACTTTACTGGGTCTTTAGACAGGGCCCTCATCTCTGAACTGCAGTTTTCTCATCTTTAAAATAGTCATAATACTTACCTAGTAGCCAGTTTGAGTTTCAGAGGTAATATAGCACCTTTATTCTCCATGCAGAGTAGGCACTCGCACCTTTTCTTTCCCATTGTCCCCTTTTCTCTTACATCCCTGTTCTCTCAGTTACAAAGGGAACTGTCATAATTTTCAGGTGCCATGACTTTTCCAGACCCTTTGCGGTGTCTTTGCTCAGCTTGGATTCCCCAGCACTTCCCTCTGCCTCATGTGCCACTCACCTGCAGTGGGGCCCATCCGGCAGGTGCTGGCACTGGCCTCCATGCTCACAGTAGCCCTCACTGCAGGGGGACATGCACGTGAAGCCGCCCTGTGGGCTGTAGACCAGTTTGTAGCCCTTGTAGCCAATGCATTTTAAGTAACTCTGCAGCGTGCTCACATTCGCTGTTAGGCAGGACACAGATGAATACGGAAAGCAATTGATTAACACCAAATCCATACTTTGTCAACCAAGAATTCCACTTTAGCCACTTATCCTTACAAATAATTGGAAGAGTGCACAAATACTTATGTTCATGGATGTCCAGAGCAGCATGGTTTAAATAGTAACAATGTTTAACAAGTTTTGTTAAATAAGGAATATTGTGCAACCACTAAGCACTGGTATGGGCAATGCATTGGTTAAGAGCATATGCTTTGAAGTCAGCCAGGCCTGAGTTGAAATTTAACCTCTACTACTAACTAGTTGTGTGATTTGGGGAAATTTATTAATTCTTTATCTTAAAAAAAAAAGTTAACAGCACCTACCTTGCTGTGAAAGTTTAAATCAGATAATATGTGAGAGTATTCAATAGAGTGCATGACACAGTACGTACTAAATTAACAGTCACGATTAGTATAACATTCTATTTAAGATATATTATACCACACCATATTAAAACATACTATAAAATAATATTTCAAATGGGAATATGCACATGACATTCAATATAATGTGTTCACAATTGTTTAATAAGGTTATGAAAAATTTGGTGTGATTTGAACCCTTTACTGTACAAAAATTTGATATGTGTGAAGGTGCCTATGCATAAAGAAAAATCAGAAGGATGTGTGCAAAATGGATTTGTCTCTGGGAATTGGAAATACAGGTGATTTTGTTTCTCTTCTTTTTGTTAATTTTTATTTCCTGAAGTTTATAAAATAAAGATATAGTACTTGTGTAATAAAAACTATGGGGTTTTGTTTGTTTTCTTGAACAAAAGGTGTAGTCCTGGGTGGAATGGGATGGGAGTAAAAGACAGAAAATTGTACTTGAACAACAACTAAAATAAAAAAAAATTTTTTTAAAGGTGTAGTCTTATCTGGGGTAGCTGTTTCCTTACCCCCAACCCTACTCCCCTACCACACATACTCATAGTAATTCAGAGGATTTCCTATTGTGGCCCCCAGGAGGGATGAGGGTTAGACTGCATTCTAAAAGAAGCTCTTGCTTGGTCCTGGACCTGAGCAACACAAGGGCTTCTGTTGGATTTGTCATGGTCACTGCCCTGTTCTCTGTCTCAGTCCAAATTAGGTTGGGCTATTCTTTTCCTTCTCTGACAAGGTTGTCAACTTATTTCATCCCTGTTCAGGGACAGTCAAGGGCTGTCAGAGCTGAAAGGGACCTCAGAAATCCCATCTCATTTTCTAGATGGGAGACCTGAGGCTGGGACTGGAGATAGCTTTTGCAAAGGGTCACACACCCTTTCAGGGAGGGGATATCTCTGCCCTTGGGCTGGGTCTCCGGCCTTCAGCTTAATGTCCTCCAGCTGTAAAGCAAAGGCAAAAGGATGCCTTCGTTTATGTATATAAAGTACAATGGTACTTTAATAGAATCACTAACAGCCCTGGCTGGTGTGGCTCAGTGGATTGAGCCACTGGCCTGCAAACCAAAGGGTTGCCAACTTGATTCCCAATCAGGGCACATGCCTGGGTTCCTGGCCAGGTCCTCAGTAGGAAGTGCATGACAGGCAACCACTAACTGATGTTTCTTTCTCCCTCCCTTTCCTCTCTCTAAAAATAAATAAATAAAATCTTTTCTTAAATGCTAAAAAATCACTAATAATTTTATTAAAGAAAAGTAAACCATTAGCAGCAGAGGTTAGGAAGGCAGCAGTTGGGGTAATTGCTCTGTAAAACTATGCACATG
>PVKM010047675.1:0-11383 GCA_004027735.1 Carollia perspicillata
TTGGCTGTCCTCAGGGAGCCTGTGACCCAGGCAACACATGGGGATGGGCTGCTTCATGGTCCATAGGTAAGCAACAGGCAAAGGCAGCTCACAGCAAGGAAACGTGTTGACTAGTGGCTGAGGGGTGGTTCCTGACTCCAGTTTTCCACCCTGCCAAGCACGTTCACTACTACTGCAGTCATTATTATTTTTAACTTTAAAAACTGTTTAACACAGGGCATGGCATACTTATATACTCGATATTCAGTGACAGCTGAATTGAAAAAGAATGCCTTTAAAGGGTTGTTAAGACAAATGCTCTTTGAAATTTTTATAAAATTTATATTTAGCTATTTGAAAATGGAGTATTATATTGTCTTAGTAAAAGTACTTTTTTCAGTTGCTCACTTATTTTTCCTCCAATTGCTCTCGATTATTAAATAATGGTTTTATAGCATCACCCCCAGTTGCATCAGCCCTGCAACTCAGTGATTCCTAGCATGATAAAGTTTTGCAGAGGAACTGTGTGTGTACTCTTAGAATCTCATTAAGGGATCCAGAGCCAGAGAGCCACCTGCCAGCCTGGGCAGTGAACCATGCACCTTTCAAGAACATGGTCTCTGACTAATATGATCACCCCTCAACAAGGGTGCCTCTTGAGGAATTGACTAACCATGAGTGAGCCCCCCATAAATTGCTTTCTGGAAACTTAAGGTAGGCCAGCCTCTCTGCTGCTAAACTCAGTTGAGGTCAGAGTTGTGGGGTGTGGCTCTCACAACTCCTGGCAATTAATGTTACACGAAGGAGAAACACTCTCCTGGGCACAAACATCTCTACCTTGCCTGCCTATGGGCAATTTTGCCAATGTTTTCTATTAGACACACAGGAGAAGGGTGTGTGGGATAGGGTGGTCTGTGTGGACAGTCATTGCAAACCCATAGGCATTAGGAGGAAAACCAAAAATACATTGCTATCTAAGGCCCCATGTTAAGTGCTGGTATAGGGGTGGTATTTGGTGGAAATCCACATACAACACTAATACACTACCTACAAATCCTGTGTTTTGGGCCCTTGAACTTCTTTGAGAAGATGGCTTGCTCAAGGAGAGCCACCCTGACCCATGGCACAGGTACCTTTGTGTCCCTCCCCAAGGGGTTGGTTCTGGCACCAAGAAAGTGCTCCTTCTGCCAGCACTTGGGCATTTTGACAAGATATGCCCACAGGGAGGGCAACCTGTACCAATGACTCCAATTGTGACTCTTAGGATTTGACGAGTAGATGCTCCAGCTTTCTTCTTTGGGTGGGACAATCTAAGGGTGTTCCACACTGTCAATCAAAAGTGTTCCATGGCACTGAGTGCCATTCCCCTGCAGTGGTAGCCTACGTATTAAATGCATCCTCCAGGTTCCTTCCTGGATCTCTCTTTGGACTTCACTGCCCTATGGTGCTTCCAGTAATCACTTCTAAAGAAACTGCTTGCACTCAAAACCGCACATCGGATTTTGCTTCCAGAGAAGCAAGGCACTTCCCATCTACATTAAGTCTCCTTGTGCTTTCTTAGGGCACTTCTGCTTAATAGCGCTTATCATGATCTGTAACTATGCATTTGTTTGCATGTTTATTTAATGTCTGTTTTCTCCAGTGGAATGCAGGCTACATGAGGGCAGAACGAATGTTGAGTTTGTTCACCTGCTAAATCTCTGCACATCACACAACCCAGGGCCTCACAGATGGTAGATGCACAATATAAATTCTGTTGAAGAAATGAATGCAAAACCCTTAAGGGAGACAGAGCTTTTTACCCTGAGTAGTGGTTTTAAAACATGACCCCAAAGTTTTCTAACACTCCTTCTAATGGGGCAGGGGCATCTATTTCTCCTCCCCTTGAATCTGGATGAGCCGATGATAGTTTCAACCAAGGGTATGACAGAACTGGGTCATAAAAGACCAGGTAGCTTCCGTCTTGAGCCCTGAGTGGCTGTCATGTGAGAACTCCAATTACCCTGAGTTGGCCATGCTGTGAGGAAGCCCAAACCACATAAAGTGACTACATGTGGGTGCTCAGATCAAAAGTCCTGGCTGAGCCCATAACTAGAGTCATTTTAACCCAAGTGAGTGAAGGAGCCTCCAGATGATTCCGGCCCCTAAACCTTCACATCTTTTCAACTGAGACCCCAGACATTGTAGCAGAAAGACAAGATAACACTGCTGTGCCCTGTCCAAATTCCTAACCCATGGAAACCGCAAGCATAATGAAATGATTGTTAAGCTGATAAATTTTGGAATAATTTGTTATGCAGAAATCACTGGGGCAACTTATAGTAAGTCTATTAATTTCTCATTCATTCCATCATCATTTATTAAGCCCCTACTGTGTACCAGGTGGTGATTATACAGAGGGGCCCAGAGTGAACATCCCTACCTTCTAGGAACTTACAGTTTAGGGGCTGCTGTTGCAACTGTTTCTTGCAAAAGCCTACATGTTGGTTTTTGACAATAATGAGTAGATATTTCAAAAACCACTTCCAGATGGTGTGGGGGGAGGGGCACTTCCTGAGCAAGTTGCCAAGGGAAGCTCCAGAGGTAGGTGGATTAGATAACATAGACCCAGATAGCTCTATTATTTGCTGGCCGTCAACCACGGCTGTCCTGCAAATCAACCTTAGGCTAACTACGCCCTCACACCATGAAGAGGAGAATAAGGGGAGCTGGGAGGTGCCATCCCAGAGGCAGAAGGATGAGGAAACAACTCCCCACAGACCCTGAAACAGAGATGGGGTCTGCCTCTTGGAAGAAGATGGTCTTGGCTTATTTCAGGCTGGGAGTGGGAGGAGTTAGGCAATGCTGGGGCTACTGGCTGGCACTCCAGCAGCCTTATCTGACCCCAGAGTGTAGGTTTGGAACCAAGGGTGCTCCTATGTGTCCAGGCATGCCTATCTCCTGGAATCTGGGCTTGGGAAATGAGTGTGACTTTATGCTGCTTATATTTTTGTTCCTCCTTCAAAAATAATACAGCTAATTCAAAAAATGTCTGCCTGTCTCAGTTCTGTTGTCCTGCCTGGGCCCAGTCATAAAGGATATCTTTCCTGGGGGCAGCCCAGGGATTCTAGGTGCCAACTTCAGTAGGAAGGCACATTTCTGGGGGGAAGTTTGGGAGTTCAGCCTCGCCTGTCTGCCTGGAGGTTTTCCTTCCTGAAAACTTGCTTGTATATGGAAGGAGGCCACGTAAGAGCACTGTTGAGTATGGTGAGGCCCACTGCCCCAAGAGACTGGCAGTGGAAGATGAAACAGCACTGAGAAGTTGCGAACATGGTTGGACCTTGAAACTGTGGAGAGGTTACTTTCCCTTTGGGCTCCTTGCTCTGGTCACCACTGAGACTGTCTCACACTGTACCCTGAGTGAGCCTGCCCAGATGATTGAGGAGCTGAGTTCAATCAAGGCCTCAGCATTTGATTTGGGCTTTGCTATTCAGCTGTTCAACAACTACTTGGTGAGCCATGTGCCAGGCATATCTCCAGCTGCTCATGCAGCTGTGAACAGAACAGATGGTGCCCCCTGCCCTCATGAAGCTCACATTTTAATAAATGCTTTGGAGGTGGGTAAAGATGAAATACAGAGAACCGGGAATCTGGATCATTTGGCCTATAATCTTTAGCTTGATGTCCCTCCCATGATGGCTAACATCTCTTCTCCCCAAGCATATGCCAACTTTGAGCCTTACTCCTGGTAGGTGCCCTTAAGAATGGTCCATCCCCAAGACATCTAGGCCCAAGACAATTAGATCCAAATCCTCTGTCTAGGTTGACTAATGTCAACCTTCTGTACACCACTTCCCATTTTCAACCATTTCTTTTCTGAGCCCATGACAGAGCAGGTGATGCCATCTCCGGGGAACCCTCATCCCTTACTCCTCTCCTGCCTGACCTCCACAGGATAATGTTGTCAGAGACCTTACTGGGTGGCCCACAAGAGACTGACACTGTAGTAGCAGGCATAGATTGCTTCATTACCAGGGGTTTCCTTATGATACTGAAAATAACTAATGATACTGAGAATAACATTTACCCAAGATAAATATTTAGGGGAGCATTGTAGTTAACAAGGACCTCAGAAACAGTAGCAAACAATAGAGTACGTTAAGACACAAATTTTTATTTGGATGGTGGGGCGCTTCTTCTGTCTCATGGTTAATTCCGGGTGCTCCTCTCCTTCAGATTCCTGACTTCCTCTGGTAAACCCCTCTGGATTAACCCGTCACAGTCTGTCAGTCTTGATGTCAGCAGCTTTCTGTGTCCAGGTCCAGGTGGCATTATATTATCTCCAACTTCTGAGCTGCACTGTTTATTTTCCATAGAAAATTAGACCAGGAGCCATGCCAAGGAGGGGGTTGGGATTTATTTCTTTGATGTATTTCCCATCTTCCAGTGTTTAATTTACAATATTCTCAGGGCATGCCATCCAAAAGTTGGCAAGTCCTTAGCCAACCCATTTTGAACTCCAACCCAAATGACTGTGAATTCCCCAAGCAGCAGATAACCAACTCCTCCTGCCTCCTCCTCATTTCCCCCTCATCAACATCACTCCTTCCATTCCAAAGAACAAATTGCTGTCCTGTGGCTCTAGTGGAGGTGTGTGGCGGGCAGAGAGAAAGAAAGAGAAAGAGAGAGGGAGAGACAGAGAATGAATTGGGGGTGAGGAAAGTGTTGAGGATTTCCTATAAAACACCTTTTACCTGCTATTCTCCTTTGTGATGCAAACTGTTTTCCAGGAATTGTCTTCCTGTTTGTGTCTTCCCTCCCATGTGGTACAACCTGAAGCTTCCCCCCTCCTACAGGCTGTGGAACAGAAAGAGCATTGTTGGGAAGCAAACTGCCACAGCCCCACTGTGGGGACTCCAAGGCCCACTCAACTCCCTGAACTCAGAGCTAACTAAGGTTAGGGGCCTCCAAGAGCCCTCCCAATTCTTATGCTTTTGTTACTGTAGCTGCATTTTTAATCCGACTGCTCTGGGTGGCTTTGTGGCCTCTAAGAGGCTGCCCTCCCACTCACTAGCATGGCTAACACTAAAAAGACACACAATGCCACATGTTGGGGGTGTGGAGGAACTGGTACTTTCATCCATTGCTGGTGGGAGCATGGAATGGCACAGCATAGAATGGAAAAGATTTTCCGATAAAGTTAAACACCTGTGATCCAGCAATTCCACTCTTGGGCAATTACCCAAGATAAATGACAATCTATGTCCACATGAAATTCTGTGCATGAATGTTCAAAGCCACTTTGTGCATGATAGTCCCAAACTGGAAACAACCCAGATGTTTATCAACAGACCAATGAATAAACAAACTGTGGTACATACATGCAATGGCAAAATACTCAGCAATACAAAGGAAAGTCCTGATGATACTTGAAACAACCTGGTATAGTCTCACAGACATTCTGGTGAACAAAAGAAGCCACACACAAGTGAGATGTTACACACTTCTGCCAAGTGAGGAAATGAGAGATATATTTGACCTGGAAGATGGCTGTTGCCGCACCATTGCAGCACCTTGATCTCAGACTTAGAGCCTCCAGAACTGTGAGCAACACATTTCTGCTGCTTATTTTAAGAAAAGGAGAAACCGGCCCTGGCTGGCATAGCTCAGTGGATTGAGTGCAGGCCTGCAAACCAAAAGACTGCCGGTTTGATTCCCAGTCAGGGCACATGCTTGGGTTGCAGGCCAGGTCCCCAGTAAGGGGGCATGTGAGAGGCAACCACACATTGATGTTTCTCTCTCTCTCTTTCGCTCTCTTCCCCTCTCTAAGTAAAAATAAATAAAATCTTTAAAAAAAAGAAAAGTAGAAACTGCACACAGTGTGTACTGTATAATTGCATATGTGAACCCTGAGGACTGAGAAGGGCTCCTCGTGGCTAACTGGGCTCAAAAGAAAAAAACAAGGCAAAGCCCAGCAGCCAATATCTACACAGGGGCCTCTCATACAAACTGCAGTTTTGGAAGAGCCTCTGCACCAGACTGCCTCCACCTGTGCAGCTAAACTGCCTGCCTGCACAGTGTTTCTGCTCACACAGCCAGCCCTTCTAAAGGAGTTCCTGGTGTTCTAACAGGGCTGAAACTTTCCCCATCCAATCGAGCTGTGCAACTCTGACCAATCAGAGCAGCTCTATTCTGACCAATCAGGGACCAGGATTTTTGTGTATATAAGCCAGCTCCCCTCTACCTTGTGGAGTGCACTTTTCACAGAAGATTGCCTTTCAGTTCCTGGAGCTGAAACACCAAAGACCTCTGGGGCTTGCGTGGGTCCAGGCAGAGCCAAGTGACCATTACAGAACGGAGCTGGTTATCTGAAAACGTGCCTGGCCAGGGCACAGACTTAACGGCCACATTGTTTTCATAGCAGCCCTGTTTTAGCACTATTGAGCTGTTCCACAGCAATGCTGTTTCCACAGCCATGTGGAGCTATTTGCACTAAACAAAGTTTCCTTTTTCACCACACCCTGAATTGGGGGTTCCTGTTGATGTTAAAATTGACACCAACAGCCATCAGTTGACACATTTGAGGTTTAAGAACAGGCAAAACTAATTTAGGGCGGTGGTTCTCAACCAGGGGTGAATCTCCATGCTATCCCCCATTAGAGGATTTGGCTATGTCTGGAGATATTTTTGGTTGTTATACAGGGGTAGGCCCTACTGAGCATCTATAGCAAGGTGTCAAACTCATTTTCACCAGGGGCCACATCAGCCTCGTGGTTGCCTTCAAAGGGCCGAATGTAACTTTAACTCTTTAACAGTTAAGGAGTAGTTACATCTATATAGTCCTAAAATTATTTAGGCCCTTTGAAGGCAACCGCAAGGCTGATGTGGCCC
Source organism: Carollia perspicillata (assembly GCA_004027735.1). Lineage (NCBI taxonomy): Eukaryota > Metazoa > Chordata > Mammalia > Chiroptera > Phyllostomidae > Carollia > Carollia perspicillata. Next base: position 6,850 of record PVKM010047675.1, read on the forward strand.
CCAATGAAAATGAGTTTGACACTCCTGATCTAGGAGGCTGGGACCAGAGATCTGCTAAACATCCTACAGTGCACAGCTTGGCCCCACAATTGTCTGGCCCTATATGTCAATCATGCCCAAGTGGAGAAACCCTGGTTTACTGTGATAGAGGTTAGACAACTGGTTACCTCTTGGGATATGCTAACTGGAAGGGACACAAGGGAACTTTTAAGGATGCTGGAAATGTTCTATATCTATACTGTCTAATATGGTAGCTGCTTGCCACATGTGGCTATGTAAATTAAATGAAATACAATAGAAAATTTGGTTCCTTAGTTGCATTAGCCACATTTCAAGTGCTCTATAGCCACATATGACAGTTACAGAATATTTTCAACTTTGTAGAAAGTTGTATTAGACAGCGATGCTCTATTTCTTGAGCTGGGTGGTGTAAAAGGCACAGGGACACTTAAAATATGCACATTTTATTGCATGTAAATTTTACCTCCATGCATATAGCTCCGTGGGATGAAAAAAGTTTTTCCTGCAGGGGAGGAGTGGGAAAGATGGTAGAGTCACAGTCCCCCTTCTGTTCTCTAGGTTGCCCCCCCCCACATCAGGGGCCAGGCCTGCTTGTACATGTAGAAGCTGGGCTAGACTTTGAAGAGGGAGGGGCTGCTGGGATTCTTCAGTGGGGCCTCTCCAGGGACAGAAAGAGCCAAGGCCATTTACCCTCCAGGGAATTCCCTGGCTCCCAGTGGATTTACAAATGGGTCAAGTGAACATGTGCAAAGAAAAGGCTCCATCCTCCCTCCCCTTTCACTAGGTAGCCTCCCGCACCGGGTGTGCAGGCTCTCCCGGCAGAAATTGCTCCATTCTCCGTCACTGCCGCTTCTCTCGCTCTTCTGCTGTGAGGGTTTTACAATAACAGCATTGTAACCACTTTGAGAAAACCAATAAAAGGGCGGTGACAAAAGAATAGCCAGCCGGCTGGAAATTGCACACAGCAGTGAGGGCCTGGGCCTTTTGCCGCTACGTGTTTAATAGTGCTCCAGGGCTGCAGGCTGCAAAGATGCACGTGTTTATTTGGGGGATGTGCTGTCGCTTAAATAATGAATCTCAAATAAGCCTTTGGATGAATGCAGGGAGCCCTGACTCCCACTGCTGCTCAAGCCTTCTCACACAACCAGGACCAGTAAACAGAGGTGCAATGCTGTGGTCAGAACTGGGCAGGCTGCTTGCTGCCCTGTGGTGTGATGCAGAGGAAGGAGCATATTCATTCATCCATTCAGCCACAAACTCTATTGACCACCTACTATGGTGATGAGCCTTGTGCTAGGCACTGAGCCACAACGAACACTTTCCAAGCCTGCTGCAGTCTACATATTGCAGAAAGTTCCAGAAGCAACTTTTGGCTGAGTTCAGCACCCATTTCCTCACTGCTGGGTCATGGCCTCCCTGTCCACTGGCTCTCATGCTCACCATCTGGCTCCAGCCCACTCCCCAGATCCCTCAGTCCTTGGTGCTCCAAAAAGGAACACAAAGTCCTTTATGTATTTATTAATTCTCAGCCTAAAAAATTCAATTCACAGAAAAGTTGCAGAAATATTACAAAGATTCCCGCTATCTCCTTTACCCAGATTCTCCAGAGGTACCTATTTTACCAATTTCCTTTATTTTTTTCCTCTCTCTATATATATGTATACACACACACAGATAGGTAGATAGCTATAGATATAGATATTTCTGAACTATTTGAGAATAAGTTGCAGACATGATGACCTTTCACCTCTGATACTCTGGTATAGATTTCTTAAGAAACAAGAATATTCTCTTACATAAGCACAATACAATGATCAAACTCAGGAAATTAACATTGCTATAATACTTTTATCTAATCTACAAGCATTCACACTTCTTCAATTGTCCCACCGCTGTCCTTTATAGCAAAATAAAAAATTCTGTTCCAAGATTTAATTGAGAATCACATATTGCATTTCATTGTCGTATCTTTTTAGTCTCCTTTAATCTGGTGCAGTTCCTCAGTCTTTAGATGAGTTTCTTGACCTTGACATTCTTAAAGCATACAGGCAAGTTATCCTGCAAAATGTTCTTCAACTTGGGTTTGTCTGATGTTTCCTCATGATTTGATTCAGGTTCTGCATGTTTGACAGAATGTCATAGAAGCCACACTATACCCTTCTCAGTGCTTCGTATTGGGAGGCACTTGATCTTGGTTTGTTAATGTCAACATTTGGTTAAGGGGTGTCAACAAGTTTTCTCCCATGTAAAGTGATGGCTCTTTCCTTTGTATTTGATAGGTATCTTGTGGGCAAAGCCCTTTATTATTTTGATGGTTTTGGTCACAACAAGGAATGGCTGGTACCATATAGGTGGTGCAGCCTCTCACCTGCATTTCCAGCTCCCTTTAGATGAGATGGTCCAGAAGCTTTTCCAGGACTTCAGAGTTTTATTAGTAAGGACAGGGCTTCTGGAACCTCTCACCAGGATCCCTTCCTCACACTCCCACCCCTTCCTAACCCAGAGATCAGAACATCAATCTACAAAACAACACCAGGTCCTCCAGGTGACATGCTTCCCACAGGAACTGAACTGTTAGTTACACCACCCTGAAATAATCCCCTTTAGGCATTTCCTTTAAATTCCCTTCTCTTCTCTAATTCTCTGGCTCCCCAGTGGGCGGTAGATCAGGTGTTAATAGCACCATGTTACAGACAAGGAGCCCGAGACCCTGAGGGGTTAAACCACACTAGACAGACCTCATTGGGCTTTTCTGAATTTGTCTATGATCCCCAGCCTACTCTAGAATCAGTATTTATTTGTCTTTCTTTGAAGCCTTAGAGTGCTGTGCTGTAGTGTTGTAAACATCATTTAATTTCCAAAATGGCCGGCATTGCAACCAGAGTGTCTCATAGCTGATGGTGTGGGAAGGAGCACCTTGACATTTGTGGTTGTGATTTCAAGTATCCTTGTGCAGTAGTTATAGCTTTCATCCCCCAAAGCACACAGACACTCAGAAAGATGACAGGAAATACAAAGAAAGAGGCCAGTTGAAGACAGCCAACTTAGAAAACAGCAGGGCCCTCTTTTGAATGAGAGCAAGGCTGATAGTTTTTAATTTTTTTCCAAACTATGTCTCAGATTGCCAAATAAAAGATCTCCGTACCATACTATCTGTTATAAACAACCCCTCCCCGCTAAAGTTTAAATGACTATTTGGTAGCCATACTCCCTGAATGCTCACATACATGTATATATGATACAGGTTCTTGGGGGTACGTGCATGCCCATGTGTGCATATACGCCTCTGTGTGTTCAGATGTGGAGAGATATTTACACACTCTGTGCTATGCAAAAATATATGAGTCACAGGGGAATCTATTTAAAATATTGATATTCTCAGTTAAATCAACACCGTACAATAATGTCATTGCACATGCGAGCTCTATTTTGAAGCCAGAGAGGGGAAACAGAGACTCTCCTGAAGTGTTGCCTGGAATACCAGAATCGGCAACTTGCTACAATAAGCTGGAACGCCCAGAAACTACACTTGAACTAATGCCTAAAACCTGACGGAGACATACTTCATAGTTAATCTGGTTACTTGGGGTTTATTTCACAGTCAGAAGTTCTTATGATGGAAGGGGCTCCTGCTGGCTTCTCCTAGACACATGACTGAATTAATGAATGAATGAATTCAACTTACCAGAGCAGATTTAAACTGCTTACTGAAACAAAATCTGGTCATTTTTCTTCCTTCCGTTTTCTTTTAAAAGATAAATACGAGCCTCGTATGGATGCTGTAAGAATCATTAATCCTTGATAACCGACTGTTTTATCTTTTGATTAAAAAAAAAGGCAGGCTGACTGACAGTGAGCTTACAACGGCAGGCTCATTAAAAACCGGGTTCAGATGTGGCCTCACAAATAAACACCCCGCATTCCATTAAGCAGGCTGCACCCAGGAGCTAAGGCCGCCTTGCTCTGGGCTTAAAAAATGCAAGGGACAGGTAAACCGGCTTTGTCTTGCTGAACCAGCAGAAAGCGCTCAAGTTTTTTCAAAACGAGCGCTTTCTGCGCTACTACCTGGTTGTCAAATTTTAATGGGTGCTTGTTAACAGGGACTCTGAAATATTGTGATGTATGTGACCATCGGCAGCTTTCTGGCCCGCCTTTGGGGCTGATGGCGTGGTATTTTAATAGGTATGTTCACAACCCCGGGGGAAGGCTGCTTAAGGTGGTCCTTGGAGGTCTCTAGCACGGGGAGGCCCCGGGTGGAAGGGCCCAGACGCTGGGAAATGCGGGGCCTCCGGAGCCCAGGAACAGGCACAGGGATGGAGGACTGCTGGACACCCTCCCTCAGTGACAGGTCTGGGAGGGAGTGGGAATGAGAATATCACAGGTGGCATTTTCTTCACATGTCTGCTTGAACCCAGAGAAGTTAGGGTTTAGCCCTGCCTGCCCTCGGAGCTGATTCTATTTAAAACGCTCCTCGTTTAAAACGGCGGGGGTGGGGCTCTTTCCCCTTCCTTCC
>PVKM010047676.1:0-11376 GCA_004027735.1 Carollia perspicillata
TTATGAGGGCATAGCAAAAATGCTCTCAGACATACATTACAAGGAAATGTGTCATTTAAGGACCTACATTGCTAATAATTTTGGAGAATGTACTCACATAAAACAAATTAAGGGAGTGCTGCAAGAGATAAGTGAACTAATTGTGATTCATTTGCTGGGGAAATTTTACTGTTGCTTAAAAAATGTAAAGTCAAGAAAAAGGAAAAGAAAACAGACAGTAGGTAATTAAAAGAACATGAAAGTGTATTAAATAAAGTAATTATCATTCTGGGGAAGACTAAATCTGAATTAAAAATTAAAAATACCGTCTTAAACATATAAAATAAGAAAGCATAGATTAGCCAATAATTTCTAATATAATGCCCATTACAATATGAAATCTTTTTAGAAAGTGGGTAAAAAAGAGAGAGAAGAGCTTGACATGATTATGGGGTCAAGAGAGGGTTTTGAATTTATTAATTTTTTTAATAATATACGAAACATGAGAAAGTTGGCTTATAGGTACAAGAAAGGAAGCAGCCCTGACCAGTGTGGCTCAGCTGGGCACTAACTTGCAAGCCAAAAGGCCATTGGCTGAATTCCTGGTCAGGGCACATGCCTGGGTTGCGGGGTTCATCCCCAGTTGGGGCATGTATGAGAATGGATCAATGTTTCTCTTCTCTTTTTCACTCCCTTCCCCTCTCTCTAAAAATAAATAAATACATAATTTTTAAAATATAGTTTAAAAAGGAAGCAGTAAAGAAATATTTAATGTTCAAGAGGGAGGGTACCAAATATGCAAAACTTCAGAGATGATAAGAAACGAAGTAAGGAAAGACTATTGAAAAGATGAGTCCTAGGAAGTTGGACAGAATATTTTCTCTTGTGATGCAAAGAAGGAAGTGGAAGAAATATAGGGAAATGAAATTATTCTGAGGAAGTAACGGATTTTATCTCATAGATCTGTGGATTCTGTTTATCAAAAAGTCAAAATTCTAGTACAGGCCAAAGAGTATGATTTGAAAAATTGTGAAAATATTACAAAGATTTAATAAAAGATGAGCACATTGCAACTGAGTTGAGATAGGACGAGTTTATAGAGAACTAATGGAAGTTCACGATTTTCTCCAGTGCTGTTTCAAAATCTGAGAGCAGGGCCTGTCCATGCCGGTGTTTCTGAGTGACAGTTGCTTAAAGCTGGAGGCGGAGTGAGGGGGATAGAGTGCAGGGGGTTTTGAAGAAGTTCCTGCCAAATTGACTACAGGGTCCAGACAGGTGAGAACAGCAAATAAACCCAGGAGAGGCTAACCACTGGGGAACAGGGAGGACCTGTGGAAATGAAATGAGGCCAAGCAATAGGTCTAAAAGTAGTAATTAAATCAGAGAAGGAAGAAAAGAAGTTGAGAGGAGACAAAAGTTTCACAGCGCTTTTTCAATGTGGAAACATTCCTGTTAGCCTGAGTGAAGGTGAAGAATTTTGGAATTTAGGAGTTAAAACTTTACAAGGCAAAGGGTTGGAAGAGTTACCTATGAAATCAGAGGATTATGGGTAAGGTGACTTTTAGCGTCACTGCAAGTGGGGTTTTAAAAATTACCTCTGGACAAATATGAAAAAACTTGTATTTTAAGGGCTTCTTTATTTTATTTGCTTTTCAAATGTCAGATGGATGTGTTGCCCAAACCTCACAATGTGGTTCCTTTGTGGAGGTGACTCATTACACTTACAACTGCTCCATGTGCTCAATTTAGATTCCTGGAGTTAAAATGAAGATATCGGTTCACGAAGATGGCATTTGAAAGCAGCATGAACAGAGAAGGGGTGTGCATTCAGTGTGAAAGCAGGTCTGTGTGTCTCTTATCTTGCAGGTAATTAGAGTTCCCCAAAGACAGAAAAATCAATGCATTCTAAATGAGAATAATTTAGTTGTTACTGCATTGAGTTAGCATAAACCACCGAAAGAATCTCTAGAACTGTATACGGTCTCCCCATCTTACTTAAAATGATATTTATAGCAATGTCAAATTACAAGTGTTGAGTTATGTTAAAAATGCTAACAAGACAGATGATGACACATAATATGTGCAAAGCTCCTGTTAGTACCTTTGTGCTTCATACAAGATAATTATTTTTGAGCAACAATTCTATTTAAAGTAAGCTAACATCTTTTACATGGAGAACTTTTTCCTCATAACTTTTCTTAATATAGCCTCAGATTCATGTTAGGAGGGGTGCTACAAAATTTTCTTATGACCTATCCCCCGTCAAAGGTTGCTGGACACAGTTGTCAAAGGGCTTGAACTGATGCTATGTGAAGAGCGTCTTTAAGAACCAGTACAGAGCCAGTACAGCACATTCTGACCAGGACGTAGGAGTAAAATTCTTTGCAGACAGAAATGAGCTAAAATTTTACATTTTCTAAAATTATGGACAATTTTCTCACCTTTTAGCAAGCTTTCTCTAATACATACAGTTTAACTACTAAAGCAAACTCCTCTGGACAAATATAATGTATTTCTTAAGAACAGCACAAGGCTTAAGCAGCAATATACAAATACTGTGTATTTTTTAAGCACAGCAAATGCATTTGATTATTTGTAGCTTGTTCCCATATTTTTTCCCCATTTCCTGTTCATTCACTCAATAATTATTTACACAGACAAGTAATAGTTTAGAACCTGTGGCAACAATGGTGATTATGGTCTCTGCCTTCATGGATCATGGACTCTAGTGAGAAAGACAGCATTAAACAAGAAAGCAAATAAGTTAATACATAATTTAGAAATGTTCCAAGTGATATAAAGAAAAGAAGATTTTCTTTAAAAAATGCAATGGCAGGCTTAATTTAGATAGAAAGCCAGGAATAGACATCTAATTAAGAGATAATTAAACTGAGATTTTTTTTAAAAAGGAGAAGTCATTGGAAATGCTGGGTGAAGTGTCGGAGGGGTAACTGAGGTGCTAAAAAGGTCAGCACATGCAAAGACCCTGTGAAGAGAGTAAGAGAACAAGCTTGAGGAAAGGAAGATGAATAGGAAGGAACATAGGACATAGTAGGTGGTGAAATGAGGTTGTTTAGCTAGAGAATGCAGTCAAGGTTAGCAAGCTAAGCAGCCCAGTGCATGAAAGTCTAGCAAGCTAAGCACCCTAGTGCATCATTTAGTGCAAAATGAAATCCATTTTCTGTTCCTTACACATTATACACTAACGTAATGTTCAACAAGTTCCTTCTGGTTTTGTAGGTGTGCCCTCCCTTGTAAAATCCACATTATGTCAATAGAAATATGTGTGTGTGAGTGTAGTCATCTCCATAGCTATTAGTGAACATCCTACTAAAAACTAACAGCACTAATTGATAATCTTAATGACAAGTCACATTAATATTTTTTTCTTTTTAGAATAGTTTCCTCCAAATGTCACTGTGTGTGTGAGAGTGGAAAGGGTTTCAGGAAGAGGAAACGTGCAATTCTCAGAACAAGAGTCCTTCATACTGCTCAACACACTACATCCCGACGATTGCTTTGTTATTTGCTACTTACCTTCATGAAAGCCATTTTGGAATAAGTTTCACCTACAATAAAGTTCGCAAACATTGATGAAAAAGTTTGACTGGGATTATGAAAAGCAAATTGGAAAAATATGCAGATATTTAGATAATAGAAGAAAATGTTATTTAAAGATCACATTGATTATTACTACTTACCCCCTCTAAATGGATATTCCACATTAAAAGACAAATAAACCTCAGCCCTGGCTGGTGTGGCTCAGTGGATTGAGCAGTGGCCTGTGAACCAAAAGATTGCTGGTTTGATTCCCAGTCAGGGCACATGTGTGAGTTGTAGGCCAGGTCCCCAGTAAGGGGCATGTGAGAGGCAACCACACATGGATGTTTCTCTCCCTCTCTTCCTTCCTCCCTTCCCTTCTCTCTAAAATTAAATAAAATATTTTAAAAAAAATAAATCTCTATATTACTTCCTTTTATTCAGAGACTGAGAGGGATTAGAGTAAAGAAAAAAGTGGAATGTGGAAGCCTCTGCCAGCTTTTCCAAGTTAGTGAAAGAGAAGGGCGGGCACCAACAACCATTGTTTCAGCAAAGGCATTGAGACTTTGGGTGTGCGAAATCGTGCCTGGAGTCTCGCCAAGCATATCTGAGAGAATCGAATTGTTCTTTCTAATAAAGTGACATGAGTATCTGTGAACCTAAAGGAAGGAGTTAGCAAAAGGTGGGTTCTTACCAGAGTCTTGGGAAAAAAAGAGATGAGCAACTCTATGATAGAAAAATCACTTCGTTTTACTTAAACCCTTAGTAAAATACGTTCTTCCCACAAATGTTTTATGGAGTGCATTTAAATGTATGTGTGTGTAGGGAATCTTACAAAGAGATTGTATTTTATGTTCGTGTAAGTAAAGAATAGAGGGGAAATGATAGCCAAGGACTGTGAGATGAAAGTAAAATGAAGAATGAAAAAGTAACAACAACAAAAGCCCCAGGAAAATTAATTCTGAAAATGGAAGTCTCCTGCAAATTAACAGAAATTGGGGGTAGTGCCCTTAACCACAGATAATGGGTTGGGATAATTAAAAGTCTTTTACTTCCTTAACGTCAAAGGAAAGAAAGAGTGACAAGTGAGTTTCATTAATTGATAAACAATACAAACTCTGAAGCTAGAATCAAATTACTCCTTCCCTCAAAGGTAGAGCTACTTTAAGGACAAAGCATGCCTGATACTCAGTGTTACTTTACTGCCCTCAAAAATATTCCAATTCCCTACGAAACACCCCTCTCAGATATAATAGCTTAGATGCACCTTTACAAAGCCAAATATGGTCTCACATTATGTGCCAGCAATTGTTTTCTTAAATATTTATGCAAATGAATTGTAAACTCATGTTTACACACAAACCTGCACGTGCAGACTCGTGGTAGCTTTACTGCAACAGCTGAAAATTGGCCGTTTTAAAGGGTTGGTATCACTAGGGACAGAGAACATTCGCCTCACCCCCAGCCCTGCCTACCATTCTTAAATACTTATGACTGGACTAATGATAACATGGACACAAGACCAGATTAACAGGAAAAAGGCCATTTAATATGTGCACATGGGGGAATCATGAATGATGCTCAGTAAATTGATAAACCAACCAGTGTTTTATACATGAGAAAAGGTGAAGCAATAAATTCATGAAGAATTAGCAGGACAAAAATTAAGTTAGTGCTCTTTAGAAAGGAATCTAAGCAAGATTTACGTAGTCGTTAGTGAGGAACCTAAACCAAGTTCCAGCTTGAGTAGCAAAGTAGAAAAGTGACAAGGTTTGCTTAAACAGGGTCTTTGGCCATGGACTCCTTAGTGCCAGTCATAAGGGTCTCTCCTGGGGCAGAAGTCACCTTTCACGTGGAAGATTTAGCTCCTTCTTTTAGGGGGACATGGAGAGAGATGTCAGAGTGTTCTTTATGAATCGGTGTTTCTTAAGTAACTTTAATTCAAAAAAATCAGTATGCTAGGATAGGGCAGCCTGCCCTGGCCTGACAGTATTGTCTCTGCTCTTACTTAAAATCCTTATTATAGATATAATTATGGAAAAATAAGAATTAAATGAGGAGACAAAGAGTAATGAGACTTAGGAATGATATACACATTCAAAACATAGAACAGAAAATGAAGTCTCAGAGTAAAATGTAAAAAAAAGTAGAATCTGTTGGCTAGTAGCTATTATCTTTTCGTTTCAATCTTTTCCGCCCTTCCCAATGAGTGGGTGCCTAGGTGACTGTAAATTATTGGAGATTATTTTCAATTGAGCATTCCTTTTCCCTTCCAGGGGAAAAGAATCATTATGAGAAGAAAAATGAGAATCAAATGATCAGTTCTGTAAAAGTAGAGTATAAAAAGTATAAAAAATAAATTAGAAAAAACATTAGACTTAAGTCAAAATGAAGAAACTTCTTCCCCCATTGCCACTAAATACAGAAAACCCTCCTCCATTAAGTGTCTGCATTGTCCACTCAGATGCACATAAAGACGCTGGAACACGGAAAGCGAAGTCCTGGCTGCACGTGCCATTGGTTGGGTGTGTAAGCTGATCCTCTGCGTGTTATTGTGCTAAGTGAAAGGTACAATATAAAACAAGAGAGCAAGACTAGACACAAAAATGCATGGGCATCAATAAAAATCTCATTCCAGGGAAATAGTATTAATGTGGTTTAAATGACTTATTTCTAATTATCCTTCTGGTCTGTGTTAGTTTACCATCCATTGGTAATGTCATTCTCCAATTTACCCCCCAAAAGTAATGAATTCTCTTAGCTTGGAGAGAGACTTCGTATCAGTCATATGAAATCAGGGTACCAAAAATTGTCACTATACTTTAAGCCTGTTTTTCTCTTTTTGATTTTTAAATAAAAACCAGGATGGAAGGATTTCCCTACTTAGGTTAATTGAAATTCATTTACTAGGCTAAAATCTATACACATAATATTCTTTGTAATTTGCTCTAGTTTTTTAATTGGACATTAATAAAAGGACTAGTGTCTAGCAATCAGTACATATTGAAACCTCACAAATATTTGGTGTGTGTATACTTAATTATCCCATTCAAGTGAATTGAAACATCTGTTTAAGTAAAGCAAATAGTACTCCCTAGTGTGTAGGTGGCTAGCAGTTTAAGTGGCTGTCTAACGTAAACTTGTCATTTTGTCATTTACTTACGAAAATAGACACCAGCTAGTTATTCAGCAACAGTCCCCAAAATCGGGCACATTATTTCCAATGCATCTGCTACAAGGAATCTATTCCTTAATATTAAGCTAAAAGCCTTAGATGTTTTTAACACTGCATGTTTCACCAATTAAGTTATATTGGGTAATGTACACCATTATCCATGACATCTTATTACTGTGACTATTCCAAATATCATTCTTGGTTTCATCAGTAATTTTTTGAAACTTATTAGGAGCTAGACTGTTTTTAGTTTGTATAAAGAAAAAATATTAACATTTAAGTGACATTTTACTTCGGTATTCTAACAGAACCATGTTTGAGGTATTCTAAACGTGCACCCTAGTCACTATTCTCTAGCAGTTATAAATTTAATATCAAATCAAATAGAACAGGATCAGACTAAAAATCAGGCCATCATAAAAAAAAACAATACTAATTTTAGATGGCAATATATTAGTAGAGAAAAATTAAAAGTAAATATTTTCAAGATTTTGATAGTCAATACAGAGGATAAAAGTATCACGGAAAACAAACGAAGTAGTTGTCCATCTGATATCCCAGACGGCGACCCAGGGACCGATGGGCGTGTACTGTACACGGTGCGGAGGGGCTGGGCAAAGAGAGGATTCAGGTCCCAGGTGGGACAAAGCTGGGCGGCCTGTGATCGTGTGCTGCCCAGAGCTGCAGGAAATTGGAAACTTATGAAATGTTTATCTCTGGAATTCTCCATTCAGTATTTTCAGAGGGTTGCCTGCGGGTAACTGAAATCACAGAAGGACAGTGAAAGCATGGGTAAGAGGAGACTACTGTACACAGCGCGTCCTCAGGTATCAGTAGCTTCATTCTTACTTAATATGTTCAGAAGTGTAGGTACACAGATTTGTAATGGCTGTAATTCTATCTAGTCTATTTTTTTAATTTCTTGGGATGTGGAGGATATTTTATGAATATGTCAACAGCAACTACTGTTTAAGGTAGAAAGTTTTGAATCATAATCTTACATATTTTGATTAACATTGTATCTATTGTCCTATTTTATTGACTTTTTGAAAACCATATTTTTCTTAAAGAGCCCTCAGTTATAAAATATGGATTTACTATTTTTCTCAAATTGCCATTGTTACTAATTCAATAATTTAATAAAAACTTTCCTGTGCATGGCTAAATGTTTCATTTACATCTGTCTCATTGTGTTCTTGTAGGTAAACGTACTTTCAGTAGGTTATTTATTTTTAAAGCATTAGCCAAAAATATCTGAATATTCTTATTTGATATCCATGAAACAAAAAGAGAGAAAACTAAATGGCTATTTTTGAAGCTACATAAAAAAATTAAAATGTCATATGTAAATCAAGGTTGCCAGAATTCCTTGGTATTTAAAAGCTATTCTAGTAGTGCACATTCAATAAAATTATAGCAGAAAATGTGAAGTATTTCCCCATAAATATTTACATTTATAAACCTAAAATATTACCTGTTGATAATTTAACTTTAGTATTTCCAAAGTGTTTATTAAAATTCATGAATATTCACAGTATCTTCCCATCGTCTAAGTTATCATCATACATGTCTTTCCTGAATTTTAATACATTAAATTATTATAATTTTCTCACCCCATCTATTCAGAACATTACTATTGCTTTTTTATTTATGAAATTTTGAAATAAATTCTTTACCTCTTTTCTGTTCTCCCAATTATTGTTGATAATGACGATTGTTCAAGAAATTTTTTAAAAATATTTCTATATAGTTATCAAATTGTAACAAGCATTAGTATGTGATATGCTAGAGAAATGCCAAAAACATTTCATTATAAAACATTTGACAAATATTGACAGACAACTAGGTAAAGGGCAAGCTTATATGAATGTTTATTTAACTTACCAATTATCATTTTTAAAGGGCAATTCGGTGCTTGAAACAAAGAAGGTATATTATTCTAGTTTGGAACAGCTTCCTTAGTGATGCTTGTTAAGTAACATCTGTATTTTCAGGGAGGAAAAATGATGTAATTTTTTCTTTACTTTTTACATATTCTAAGGCACATAATTAACTAATTTCATGGCCAATGAAGAATGATAGGTTTTAAATATTATTGTATTAAATCATGTAATTAACCATGATGGTAAAATTAAAGATCTAACTTTAAAAATGTCTTGTCAGTTTTAGTTATATAACATTTTAGTATTATAGCCATTCGCTTGCTAATTTATTTGCTAAGAAAGTACAACCTTTTCTAGTGAACATAAAGCTCTATATTTAAGTCCAATATGTATATAGAAAACAGAATCACTTGTTGGCTTCTCACCCTTTCTTTGGAAGCTTCTTGAAAATTATCATGGCTTCACGAATTTTGCTCAACAGCAGGGAATCCTTTACAATAATGACTCATGACACTAAATTTCAGTCTCTCGGTTTCTTCATTTCAATTCTTGAGAAAACTCTAATGAACTGATCTCATCTTTCTTGACCCAAGCTTCACAAATCAGTCAACTAGTGAGTGGTTAGCCCGGTGTCAGGGGCGACTCCTGGTCCAGCTCTTATCCCATTCTTATCCAGTTCTCAGGGTTCCACAAGCTATCCCACGGGGAGGCCCAAAGCGCTGGTTAGAAAACTCTAACACTGAGGTTCATTCTTAGGAAGTATAAGGGTGCCTCACAGGTGAGCCTCACCCACCAACAGCCTCTCCTAAAGTGTTAAGGGGACGGTGGTTTGTTTTTTTTATTTGCTTCACTCGTATCTCTTACCAGGTGAGCTCAGATGGGAAAGTGGGGTGCATTTGCTGGGTCTCCTTAAATATACACCAAAGTATTTCTTTGACTACAAGTAATAGTTTGGTATGTTTTCATACAGCAAATGTTTTTAGAGATATGAAAATTTTCAGTCCCTAATCTTTATGTGTATGTGTTTATTTCAGAAAAGTTCTCATTTCATTTTATCTATATCTATCTAGTAATACATATGCTTATACATGTCTGTATATATACACTGTGTGTGTGTGAGTTCCTAGACTAGCCTATATATGTAGACAGCTACGGAGAGATCTCTTTTTCATAAAATTCCTGCAAGCTTGGTTACCTGGTTAGAAGTTGGACTAACCTGGTTAGATCACTCACACTTTCCAACAAAAACCACTGTACTGGTATTCAATAAGCATATAACAAAAATGATGACCAGTCAGCACCTATATGGCCCTTTCAGAGACAGAATAGACTTTTCAATGCATCTTTGTTTAGAGGAGCAGTTAACAAACCCTGCAGGAATAATGCAGGTGGGAAGACCTCACCGAGATGTGCAGAGAGAGTTGAATTTCAACTGCAAATTGAATTTTTATTCATCAATTTTATTGCTTCGGAGATGCTTTATCTTCATTTTTGATCTTCGGTAGACAGAATCTGCTAATGCTCTCTGTAAGACCAAGAGTGAGAGAGTCTCTGCGGCGGAGGGCAGGAGTTCACCGAGAGAAGTACGACTCTCGTGATAAAAGGTGAAGATGACGAAGCTGGTTGGCAGCATGTTTCCACACAGAATTGTTTCATTTTCACCGCATCGCCTACTTCGCTCTAAATTTGTTCTGCCCTAATGCGGCAAACACTTAGACTACCTAAGGAGAATTTATTACATTAAAGAAGTAATATACACATTTTTGTCACGTGAATTAGTCTCCTTGCTGTGTACTCCCTTGGAGACTAGAGGAGGTAGTTAATTAGGCTTTAACAAAATAAAGAAAGATGTGATTTTCTCATAATATGTATCTTTAGGATACGGGACTCAAGTCACAGTTAATACAACTCAGGACATTTAACTACCCAATTAACAGTGTCTGCAGAAAAAAAGATTTAGTAAATTCTACTAGTCTATAGTGTGAAAAAGCCTAGTCTTACCCCAGCAGCAGCAAATCACAAAAGAAAAATCAATTTTTTTCTCCCCAAACTACACATCTCTCAAGTGGGCTTTTCTACTTTTTTTTTATCTCTCTAAAGCTCCCTTTTAAAATAGCAGAGTCACATAATAACTTTCTAAGAAAAAGTAATGTGTCTTTTCCTGGCCACGTTAGCCAGCAGAGGGATAGGAGGAGCCACAAAACCATTATTTTCCTAGATTTTTCCTACCTTCTGTTACTAAAGCCAGTTTTCTTCAAATTCTTGCCTGTAGTTGAGATTTCCTGATGGGTATATAATGAATATGCCACAGATCAACCCCCTACGCTACCAGTTTGACTCCTGTTCTGCTGTAATTTTGATGTTGTGGTGGTTAATTTTATATGTCAACTTGACTGGCCACAGGGTGCCTGGATGAAACAGTATTTCTGGGTGTGTCTGTGAGGGTGTTTCTAAATGAGATTAACATTTAAATTGGTGGGCTCAATCGATTCCCTCCCCAATGTGCATGGGCATCACACAGTCCACTGAAGGTCTGATAAACTTCTCAGCCTCCACAAATGTGGAGCATTCCTTGTAATAACACACCCCCCTGGTCTCTCTCTGTCTCTCTATCTCATTTTCTGTGTGTGCGTGTGTGTGTGCGTGTGTGAGAGAGAGAGAGAGAGAGAGAGAGAGAGAGAGAGCATGTGTCCCAGTGGTTCTGTTTCTCTGGAAAACCCAGAATAGTACAGAGAGCCTCTTTGTCATTCTCCAGAAAAAGACTCTGACCTGTGAAGTCAAAGCACACAGAACTCATTG